>JALPQI010002873.1:0-96195 GCA_025490895.1 Thaumatotibia leucotreta | reverse complement strand
GTTTTGGTAACACTCCAAAAGATGGCAGCACTGAACGCCGCGCTTCCCATTATAATTATTTGTGTATTGAAAAATTTAATTTTATGTATGAAAAATAAGATGACATTGATTTTTTGCCAAAAACTGCAGATGCACAGAGTAAAGCAAGTGCAGATGATTTTCGTAAGCAGTTACATCTCTCTCTTTTCTCGTTGTATGTAATCTAGATAGCGCCATCTATAATTAGCTTATACCAGCCTCCCCATTTGTCAATTTATTGTAGATGTCGCTAGTATGTACTATAATATATTTCATCACACTTGTCTTGCTGTCTAAGCGCGCTATTGCTTGCGTGCGTAGCGGGAGTAATAGAAAAGTAAAATTCCCTAGGAGGTAATAGAAATGTCAGTACGTCATTTAAATATCATTTAATAATATATTATGTCTTAAAACTTATTTTTTTGTCGGCAAGTGTGATGAAAAACATTGTATGCATCACGGTCGGTAAGCGGAATACTAACTCGAGCCATAAAAGTCCTCCGCCTATCGGTGTCGGGCTTCTAACACTCTCGTTAGTGATTCCGTACTTACCTCCCTTGATGTATAATGTACACTCCATTAGGTGGGTAGAGATATTCGGTACACTCCATTAGGTATTATTGAGGGCGCTATGTCGCTAGAGAATGGCTAGAGTGTGGTTTTAAAATACGTAACAATACCCACGGTGATTCTGATTATGATCATTTAATTAATTGTTTAAATGACATTGGATGCTAAGATAGAATAATATAGAATACATTTATTCTGCTTAGTTTTCATTGTAACCGACAGGTGCGTTGGTTACAGCTTGATGAAGTGTGCAGCTATTATGAAGATGGATAGTCGAAGTCGGCCTGGTCGGCCTTACGCCGGTATATTACCGGAATGCTACCTGTTTTATGAAGATTGGTGAACGGAGTAGATACAACATCTAGTAATAATATTTATTATTTACCTATTATGGCCATACCAAAAAAGCTAGCTGTAGGTAGATGATACCTACCTTTAGTTAATAAAGGAAAAAGTATGGTTTCACAATAGGTAATTCCCAAAACCATTCAGTAGGTATTTCAAAGCCATTTTCTGAATCTATCTTTATACAAATATGTAGGTACTTATATTTACATAAAAATAACTCTTAAGTCCAGTCAAAGGCAAAATAAGGTATATATTAAAATGCTCAAAAATATGTCCAAGTGCACTTTAATTCTGTGTAATAAGAACGCCAATTTATAAGATGATTCTTTCGATACATATTTTTGCACTTGACTGTACTTATATCTAGTCATAGTATAGGTAGGTACCCAGTATAATTATCATAATTATTCGTAGCTCCGAAATTTCTCAAAGCCATAACTGCCAAGGTCGACTCTTCTCAGAACTTTTCCAACCTGAACTGAGTCAAAACTTTTCTTTTCACTCGAAGGGTTAGACATTTAGACAACTTTCCAAATGAGGCTTTGTTTCCACTCAGCATTTATCGAGATAAACCCGCTAAAGTCACTAACAACCTGCCTTACACGTCTCGAAAGTGACAACTGTAGTTTGGACCCTGGGTCCCCATAATCTATTTGGCCTTAAGGGCCAGCCGCCGCTGGCAATTTGCCCGAGGAGGCGTTACGATGTCTATTTTTCATGGATTTATTTACGAGTGGCATTCGATTGTTTATTTTCTTACGTTTTGATGCTAGCAGACTTCTTCAGAAGGGTAAAATGCATTTTTAAGTAATACTGTTGACTGCAATTCTCACTTTATAATTTGGGTACGCAATTCTACAGCCAATAGAACTTATCTCTATGCATAGTATAGTAGGTATACCCGCTTAAGGTGCATTTAGACCAAACGAGCATTCGCTCATTCTATCCCCCACTCCACGAAATACGTTCGTTACACAAAACGTGATTCGTCGAAATTCGTAGGTTTCGTAGAGTAGGGGATAGAATGAGCGAATGCTTACATATTACATAGTTTATGGAGCATAATTTTGCATGAAACCTGCGTGATTTAGGTGACCTTAAGCATGGCAATAACATACAGAAAAAGTTGATTCGCCCACTTTACTACTTTCTAATCTTTCTATACAAATTATACGTAAGGTCATGCGGGGAAAATGCAACCGTGTGGTAAATGCAACGAATTAAAAATTCTCTTAATCTTACGGGTTTCGTGAAATATCCTACATAAGTACTATGTTGCGTTTGATATGTGAAACCATATTCTATCTTTCAAAAGTTCTTAGAAATATATTTTAGAAGAGAAATTCAATTAGTTACCCCACAGTTGCATTTACCTCGGATGACCTTATCAGTCATAACATATTTAATAGTTCATGGCAGAAATAATTAAGAAAATTTTCTGCTCGTTTTTGCATAGAAATCCAAAACCGGGAGAATACGTGAGAATGGTGTACCTATTCCAAATTCAAATAACGTAAATATAAAGTCAGACATCTTGGCACCAGCCTCGTTTAATGTGCATTTAGTGTGAATTTGTATTTTCGCGTCTTATTCGACCGCAAAAAGGGTAACTGATGTGTTCCGTATGTAAACACCACCCTCATTACTGAGCTCCTGAAGCGTCACGGATCTTGGCATGCATACTGTATAATCTGCATCGTATCTACACATATATTCATATGTGTAGATACGATGCAGATTATAGTTACATCTCTCTCTTATCTCGTGTATGAAATCTAGATAGCGCTATCTATAAATTAGCTTATTATATTAGCCTCACTTTTTGTTAATTTATTGTAGATGTCGCTAGTACATACCTACTTACTATAATATCTAATACCATAGAGATATTCGGTACACTACATACGCAACGCACGCAGTATCTTCTTAGTAGTCTGTGGGTACACTCCATTAGGTATATATTCATATGTGTAGATACTTTTGATGCTGATTATACAGTATGCATAATCAGCATCAAAAGTATTCAGGTTAAACCACTTATAGCCTTACAAATCTTACAATACTGACTTTTTACTTCTTCGTACCTATGTATCTCGAAGATGAAAGTCTTTAATCAGTGTTTGTTGCCAGTAATGACATACGGTACTGAAACGAGGTTGCTTACAATGGGCCTCATAAACGAGGCCAGCAGAACCAATGTAACCTTTGAGGATTTAGTATGGGGAGACGGTATCGCTATAACTTTCCTAACAAAACATTCTGCCAATTTCCGAGGGGGACGAGGTAGCACACATGTAAACGATCTAACTACAAATGCATTTCTTCTTCTCGTTACTACTCACGCACACTTAAACAATACCACAACACTAAGTTAAATTATCACACTAATACAGTAAAATTTCTATGCGGACACAATTTCAAACTATCGACGTAGGTGTAATCGAACCGATTAATATGGCTTTCAAGTGTCTGAAGATTATCGTATCGATATATTTTTCTCAACATCATAGATTGACGTGCACCTTGGTACTATATATTGTTGTTTTGAGTATTTAAATAAAAGTAAACAGACAATTAGTAACAGTTAACCAACCAATTTTAATAACAAAACCGCCTGAATGTCTTGCCATTAACCTACTTCAATTGATTATGTTTTCGTTTATCGCGATCTTTGACTACGAAGGCTGTAACTGTAAGGAAAGTCTCGGTCAATCACGTGCATTTCGAAATCCGTAAATCAATTATAATATTTAATAAATAATATTAATTAGCGGCTGTGAAAGAAAACAATGTATGTCCATACGAGTGTACATACGAGTATTATTTATTTTGTTGTAGTAAGAAAGTTTTAGTTAGCTGGGGTAAAACTCACTGAGGCTTAATTGTGAATACTCGTAAGGATACAATTTGAATACAAGTGCGTAGGTACAAGGTGCGTAGGTGCGTATACATACAAGTTTTTGCAATAAGGCCGGTGATATTGATATTCCTTAGTGATATTTTAGTAAGTACTTAAATACAATTTATAATATAGGTCCAACTAGCGTTAAGTAGCACTTGTAAAAATGAAGTTATTGAATTCGATAAGACTGTGTTTTTATTTACTTACTGTGAGAACACTAATATACGTAAACACAAGTGTCCGTATCTCGACATTTTACACCTACTCTCGACATTGTGTCATAAAGAGTAACGTTCACATCACTATGTATTTTCGCGCGTAATACGTATTCCAAATAAGCGCAATAAATATTCAACCTTATTGGCTTACATATAAGCTTAACATTAGACCAAGGCAGAGTCTTCTGTCTTACTTGATTCACTAAGTCTGATATTTCCTACAAAATTTAAAGATGGGTAGACCTTATTAACCTTAAATACGAGAATACAATAAATGTCAAACTTTCTCCATCAGTCAAAAATGAAAATACGAATTGTGTGCGATATTTTCGAAACCGATTTTGCTATCGATTCCCTGGTACTTGATTTTCTTGAACAATTTTATGTATTAAAATGTTGTAATATAAACAAATAAAGGCAAGATATGAAATGGTATCATCGCATATTTTGTATACATGATGTATTTGAACGAGTTTCGAATCCATACATAGCACATACAGGCATTTTGACGGAGCTTGTTACGGGTACATAACGATAACAAGACTGCGAAGAATCGATTAATGAAATAGTTTTTATAAACAGGTTTGGTCAATGTACAAATTCTTGGCCAAAGTCTTTGGCAGAGGGGAAACGATATGAAGCCGACTCCATTACTAAATCCTCAAAGAATGTAACCGATATAGCTCTCGAATCGCTAAACTGAATTGAACGGACTTACCAACGCTGGGGCTTGGTCGCTGGATGCGGGTGGCGCAGGACCGGTCATTGTGGCAATCTTTGGGGGGGCCTATGTTCAGCAGTGGACTTAAAATAAGGTGGCCAAGCTTTGTCAGTAGAAAAAGGCAGCAGTCGGAGTATAAATAGGAGCCTGTCTAATATGGTTTGAGCCAGGATTAAACATGGAAACAAACTGCCACACCGCCACAAGCCTGTACTATTAAAATGATTTAAAACCGCGAGCCGCGGTATTGTAATGAAATACGGCGGACTTTACCGACGACACATAAAAAAGCGGTAAACCGCGGCCATGGTTGGTGTTCCGATCCATATTCCAGACGATTAATGTTATTAGAAGTCGTAGAACCACTAGTTAAATGCTGAACCACACCGGATACGTGTGATGCACGTGCATGCGTGCGTGTACGTAGCGTGCGAGTTGTAGCTTTGGCAATTTCATGGTAGATGGCACCTAGTATGACATTTACATTAAGGTCCGACCGAGACCCATATTTTAGTCTCGGCCGAGACCGAGACCGAGACTTGGTAGAAAGGACAAAAAACTTATAAATTACATAAAAAATCCCTAGCAAATACCTATAGCAAGTCCAACGTCAAACTCAATACAATTTTTTTCGAATATTTTTTTTTTGAATTTTTTTTATGTAGGTACCTAGGGTTTGCAAGCGGATCCGAAAATGTATGAAGGATCCGGATAATACGGATCCAAGATCCGGATAATTGCATACATTTTGGATCCGGATTGCGAACCCTATAGGCACCCCACAAACCGGTATTCGAATTTTAGGTATTTTTATCGATAGTATGATTAGTATGATAGGGGTCACTTACTCTAAATTATTTCTACCGTTCATTTCAAAGTGAAATTGAAGTCTGTTCATGTCAATATGAGACCAATAACATCGCGGTAAGTTCCCGAGATGGTGTCAAATTCGTCAACAGCTCATTACGAATCTCGGCCACGGCCGAGAGTCTCGGCCAAATTGGCCGAGAGCCGAGAGGGATATCGGCTCGATTTTTGGCCGAGAATGCCGAGACCGAGACCGAGACCGAGATCTCGGTCGGACCCTAGTTTACATACGCTAGGACGCGCATGCGCACGCATCCTGTGTGGCTGGACCTTTAACTGTATATATACATAACTTATGGAAACCGATGATATTGCGTAGGTATATTAATTAGATTACGTAAAAAATACGTTACAATATAAGTGCGAATAAAATGAAATTCTAAACGAGTAGCGATAAATTACAACGCGACCGAAGGGAGTATTCTAAATCGACTCGAGTTACGCATTTCCTTTTCGCGTAATGTTTCTTACCACATTTCAGCCCTTCATCTAAAGTTTCGATCTGACAAGAAATGAACTACTTGCCAAGTGCAAAAAAACACCATTAGTACCGAAAACAAAGTTTTAAATTCCCTATTACCACGCCACCACAGTCTTACCTGTTAACCTGCCGCTAAATAGCAGTGTTTGCACTGCTGTATTTCGGTTTGGGGTTAAGATAGCCGGTGTAATTACTGGCATATTTAGATAAAGGCAATCCATCTAAGTCATCAGGGTAGGCAGCGCATAGGCGATTTTTTGGTCACTATGTCCATGGGCCTTAGTTCCCGCTTTCCATCAGGTGGGCTGAGAGCTCAGTTGTCTTACCTTCGTCACATAAAAAAAAAATTGCCACGCCTTGTTTAGGTAAGCGCCTAGAATGTCCCACAGGGTTATTCCTGGTCACGTTACAAGCCATTCGATGCCATTATAAAATATGGCCGCCATCAAACCGATCGAGCGCCACAGACATTACTTTATGTAATTGAAAGTAAACAAGATGTCTGGGGTTCAAAAGAACACTTGAAGTCCGTCGCATCGTAAATAATACAACGACGAAGAAAAATAAACGCTCCGGCGAACACAGAACCATTCTAACTGTATTTTATGTATTTTTAAATGGAGTTATCTTGCGATAGCTTCTTTTGTCTATTGTTTGATAGAACACAAAAATTGTTTAAATACAGAATGCAATAGGCAGGTTTCAGACTAGAATTATAAAAACGTACAGTCGAAGACAAAATAAGGGGTATACAAAAACGTTCAAAAATATGTCCCAGTACACTCTAATTCTGTGTAATAAGAACGTCGTAACATATTTATGAACGGATTCTTTCAATACTTATTTTTGCACTTGACTGTACGTAATTACTACGCACATATTTAATTAAAATATTTTGCTAATTAGGAGAACTTCTGAGTAATTGTTTCAATATACAATTCAGTTTATGTATTTCCACAACATAATCATAACAAAGTTAATTTTGAGCGTATCGTAATGACGATTGAATTTCATGTAACATTTATCAAATATTTTTTTATTTATTTCACTCTACAAGGGCAAGCGTCGCAACACGTAGGATAGATTCAATTTTTTTTCCCAAATCTGCAAGCAAATATATACTGAAACTATAAGAATTTACCATTTCAATTCTTGCCCCACCTCCTGGGCCCATCCTTTCTGGGCCCACCAAATAGCGAAACCCAACAATAACTGTACCTTTATACAGCACTAGTATCTACTGAAAAAAAAACCAGTGATTTACCAACATTCGTTCTTATTTTAAATAAACGAGAGTTATGTATTTGTTTTGCAACATTCATTTGAAAAACATTTCCGGGCATTTGTCTCGGTTATTCCAATTACGTTTTAATTGGAATGTCAGTGACAGATGCCCTTTTACATTTTGTTGTGTTACCGGTAGCCTTCTAGGCCATGACATTGTGCAACCAGCGGCGCCGCGAGCGGGACCATAGGTGCGAGAAGAAGTTTTTGTAGCAATCTCTTAATATATACTTAAATCAAACCTCCAACGTCGAACTGTGTTTATGCTACCGCTCGCCTCCTACATTCTCATAATGTCCCATGAGTTTTTTCCGGCATTAGCCTTAGCTCCCAAAAATGTACGTAAAGGTGCATTCAGACCAAAAGAGCATTCGCTGTTCTATCCCGCGCTCTACGAAATCAACCAATCACGTTTTGTGTAACGATCGAATTTCGTAGAGTGGGAGGTTAGGTTAGAATACCGAATGTTCGCTTGGTCTGAATGCACCTTTAGTAAGTAGCTAATAATTTTGACCAAATCACCTGATCTTCCAATCCAGGGGAAAACCTGGACTTATTTGGATTAAATAGTCGAATGTTTTCCTTCGACCTCATTACTTACGCCACGTGGTGACGGTAGTAGGAATCTAGGAATACATTTTTCACCCAAATTCTTCCCGTGGGTGTTGTTAGAGTCGACTAAGGGAATTAAAAATGTCATTATTTTTTTGGGCCGCAGCATCATCATAATGAACAGTTGGACACACTACTGCGATCGCCAGCCCGCTTGCCCAGCGTGGTGATTATGGGAGAATGCCCTATGCCCTAACTAATGCGTCCATATGCATAGCGCATAGCTAATGGAAGATATACCTATATCCAGAAGTGGACTAAAACAGGCTGATGATGTGGTGTATGTGTTCTTCTATCGGCAATCGGCAGTAAGAATACATTTGTCACCACCCCAACTCCTCCTGCGGGTGTCGTAAGAGTCGACTAAGGGATTGAAGTGTCACTGGCCATTATTTGATGGGCAGCAGCGTCATCATAGTGGACACATTACTGCAATCGCCAATCCGCTTGCCCAGCGTGGTGATTATGGGTATTTACCTCCTAATGCGCTTATACGCATAGTTAATAGGAGAGGCCTACGTCCAGCAGTTGACTATCATAGGCTGATGATGATGATGATGATTATGTGTTCTTCTTGGCCAAAATTCGATGCATAAACATGATTGCGTACCATAAGTTCTGAAAAACTCATTCTAGTGAGAGTAGAGGGTTGAATCACAAGTTCAACCCCCTACTCTTACTAGAATGAGTTTTTAAAACGTTTAAATTGAAAAACGCATTGCTTTAACGTTACTTAAGCCATCAAAAACGATCAAGGTTATTCCTACTTTATTGACCAGTGCTGCAAACGCATCTGGCATGCGCTTGCCTGCCCTGAGATGATATAGTATTTGGCAAGCTCCGTTAAGCCAGCGTGCCATTTTCGCTGCACCGAGGCCGGACCAAGGTCGCAGCATAATAATATAAGTGCTGCTTACAACTTACGCAGTTTCACTACCCCCGGATAAATCCATCAGATAAAATTATTACTATCCCTTTCCCCTGACATATAAAATAAGAGGACAGCTATCTGACAGATATACTTTATTCGGGGAAGGTGAAATGGCCCTTTCTCTACAATAGGGTGAGTAAAATTATAAAGGCACCTTGTTATATTTATTAATATTAAAGCCCTCCTCTTTAATTACACTATTAAAGCAAATAGTCATGGTCAAGTTTCAGAAGATTTAAGTAATTATAGTGCTTAGCACCTATATATAAAAAAATCCTGGAAAGTCCTGTCGCATTCTCTTTAACAATTATTGTCGAAGGAGGAATCCAACCTACCAAAAGTTTATCAAATAAATATTTACAGCTGTGGTATTAAGTTTTGCCTAAACCATATTAAAATAGTCAGCACTACAGATGGTAACTAACGTGTAATTTGGGGAATTAAATCTGGATTGTTGCCGGCATTTGAAGCGCATAACCAATTGTGCAATTCTCATGCGAGCAGTTAGATAGGTAATGATTGCGGCCGCAATACTATTATAGATTAATAGGTTGTGTAAAGGTGGGTTTACACCAAACGAGAGAATGCTCATTCTATCCCCCACTCTTCGAAATTCGTTCGTTACACAAAACGTAATTCGTCGAAATTCGTTGATTTTGTAGAGTGGGGGATAGCATGAGCATTCGCTCGTTTGGTGTAAACCCACCTTAAAATACAGCCTGTATTTTTGCATCCATACATTTGGCCATTCATCATTAAGGTCAGTGTTAATAAATCCAGCATACTTTATTTTTAAGGTAAGTTTGTCATAAACGCATCTTATACTGTTGAGTTAGGGGTGGAAATCAGTTGTTAGACGGACTTTCCTGATAGACGGTCTTACATTGGCCTTAGTGATGTTCTCAGAGCAAAGGGCCTATATTGTCGATGGCGCTTACGTCTCACGGTGTTATATTTATATACGAACTTATGAACATAGCGCCGCCTAACGACAGTATGAGCCCTTTGCCTCAGGGCAAAACGTCTTAGTAAACGACTTTTGTAGGTTGCGGACTGACATTGCAACATTATACTTTATATTTACTTTATTTTATAGGTACAGGTACGTTGTGTAATTATAGGTATTGACATTGACTGTGTCGCTAAAAGTACTTCTTTAGAAACGATAGAATACTCCCTTGCCAAATCGTTTACGCGGTTTGTTCATTCACCAAATGATGCTCAGCGCAAATCCAGGCAACGTTGTAAAACTGTAAACTGCTGGCAATTATTATTCGGTTAAAAATCTGTTCAGTGGAAGGTGGAAACTGGAAAGTCGTGCACAACAGGGCAGTATCGAGTTGTCTGCAAGTTGTTTCAAGCCCGGGAGCCTGACAGGTCGATTAAACGAGCGCCCGCGGGGTAGCTGTTCCATTGCGCGCTACAGAGTCGAGCGGTAGGGAGAACTAGGAATGCACTCCTATGAGTGTGGTACTGTATATAGTCCTCCTCATCGCTTTCGTTGACGGCGACCCTAAATAAACTCATCATAATGATCTCATCGGAAGATCAGCGCTGGCTCGCGCCAGCATCACGTTGACATGAGACCAATTCGTAGCTTTGTTTATTTCGTTTTGTTAGTATAGTATGTGTCTTTGGTTACGTAGTTTAGTGAAAGTCCACGAAAAAACTGCATGGACGTTGTCTATTGTGAGCCTGATATGGCTGGCTAGACAGAACTTATAGTTTTAAATACTCTTCTGCAAGCAGAGCAACAGAGTTGACCAGACGTACCTATTATTTATGTGTATGCGCAGCGTAGGAGGGCTTAGGTCCTTCTTTTAACGTCTGAGGTGGTCAGATGGTTTTTTTTTGAAATTGTTGACGCTCTTAAAGACCGTAGAGCGCCAAGATGGTCCTTTTACTGCAAGCTCCTCCCAGCGATCAGTGTCGACAACACAGACATTCAGATATCATTTCAGTATATCCTTATTTTTTATCCTGTTTTTTTTCAATATTCTATATCATCCGAGAAAAAAATTGTGGAA
The DNA here is from genome assembly GCA_025490895.1 of Thaumatotibia leucotreta. Taxonomy (NCBI): domain Eukaryota; kingdom Metazoa; phylum Arthropoda; class Insecta; order Lepidoptera; family Tortricidae; genus Thaumatotibia; species Thaumatotibia leucotreta. Next base: position 85,216 of record JALPQI010002873.1, on the reverse strand, counting down.
ACTTGGGAAATCTATTACAATAAACGAAGAAGAGAATTCTCTTGAGTTATTTTTTTTTTACAATTTTAATAAAACAAATAGTTTACAAACGAAACCTGTAGTCGTCACTAGTATACATATAGATAGAACAAGTATCGATATTTGAATTTATCGATATAAGAACTCCCTACCTGACAAGAAAATTTGCCCCACGAATTCCTGTCTGCTCATTATTTTAACATAAAATATTAACAATGGTCGAATAATCCCCTCGACTCGCTCTAGACGAGTAACGTAAAAACACGCGGGCAGCTAGCCACAAAATGGCTCTGCTATTCAATATAATAACATTGGCAATACCCGCGCCCGCGGCACAACACAGGCTCACAGGCGCTTGCCAGTCGATTCCACTCGGCTGTCGCATTCACTTGCAAATCGCTCGCTTTCTTTGCGGGCGGGTATTAAGTGGGATGATACACATGCCATTAGGATTAACTGTTAACCGTGGCCCCGTTTTGATATCTCCTTCGTATTTTACGTAGGATTAAAGATATTTTATCCACTCATTTGCTTTGAAATTTCGTTAGAGCTTCTTTAACTATAAATATAATTAAACGGTTAAACTCACGTGTCACCACGTGCGTCATACCTCGGAGAGCCTAGGTCTCCATTATCAAGCACTGAAGCCGCGATCTCGCCAAGCCTTTTATTTATTTAAACTTTATTGAACAATATAAAAGTTGTACAAATGGCGGACTTAATGCCTTAAGGCATTCTCTACTAGTCAACCTGAGCTATGTCGGTTATTTTGGTTCTATTACGGTTGTTCAATAGGAAGTAAATGGTCATAATCGCCACGGGGTTGCGGTCGCAGTAGGGGAGACCTAGGAGAGTTGACACAAATTTTACATATTCACGCATAACTTCTTTGTTATACAAGCTATAAGGACAAAACCATCATGCTTAGAAAGGAAATTTCATAAGCTAATTATGAATGTCAATTCGAAAAGTAATAAGTCATTAGAAGGTGGCAAAAACATTGTTATTCTAGAACAAGTCGGGTTGTTTCAACTCTCCTAATACCGAGATAAGTTGAAACAGGTACCTGGGTACGTTGACACATAAATAGAAATTAAAGTTTTAAGATAAATATAACCATAGTTTTGGCAATAATCGTATTTATTTTACTAAAACACTTTACTAAAACAACTTTGAGGTCAAATTTTAGAAATATACTAACAAAAATATGTTTTTTCTTTTAAGAATAATAAGGCACCTTTATTGTACGATTGTGAGTACACATTTGGTTTTTTCTTACCTATATTATAATAATTCAGGTCCTACACACTTAAATAAGTTTGAGTCTTTTGCACACTAAAGTTATCCATAATCACATCAACGTTAAGACACTAAATGAGATTAATTAAACATTAAAATTGTAAGTCTTCTCCTTTCATTAAAGAAAAAAAATTAAATAAATCTAACTAAAATAATCAAACTTAACTTATTATGGTAATTGATAGTTTTACCAACAAAAACACAGAACATTAATATATCTAATAATAACGTAGGTATTAATATTAGAAGAAAAATATAATTTTTGGTTATGTGTGGTTGCATTAGTGCGTACCATACATCTTAGATAAGCATATAATGGATCTATCTGTGAGTTCCTATAATTGGCTACTTGTTTTTACTCTATATCTAATGTCTATGTAACAGCTGTTGGATCTCCAAATAAAATAAAATAAAAATAAAAAATATCGAACTAGGTATAATAATAATATCTCGTACAGAACAAGACACCCTACTATAAATAATCCCCACAGACCGTTTTAGAATCGAATGAATACAAACTGTACTGGGATAGAACTATCATCACCGACAAGACAGTTCATTACAACAGACCGGACATTACATTTCATGACAAAATTTAAAAGACAGTCTATCTAATTGATATAGCCATACCTAATACTCATAACCTTACAGCTACTCATACGGAAAAAATCAGCAAATATACTGATTTAACTATAGAAATCAAAAGCCAATGGAGAGTAAATACAGTTAAAACTATTCCGATCGTAATTTCATCAACAGGAGTAATTCCCCGCACCCTGCACGCTAGCATAAAGACGCTAGAAATACACCCGCTCACGTATATTCTATTGCAAAAAGCAGTTATCATGAACACCTGTAGATTAGTACGGAAATTTCTATCCTTAGAACAGTAGTATCCTTAGAATAGTACTACCTCGACCTCAAATTTCATTCTCGTTTGGCCAAAGGCCCGCGATTGTGGAATTAAAAAGTTACCTCCAATTAGGAGAGAAAAATAAAGAATAACATATAATAATAGCTTGTGGCGAGCTGTTGGGGAGTAACGACCCCACGGACCCGAGTGCTCCCGAGAGTCGGTCAGGGTCCCCGCCTCCGGCGTGTCTTCGTCGGTCGGAGTGGAACCCCAAGGGGACCCGTAGGACTCTCAGCTCTGGCTTGCCTTAACTGGCCGTCCAGAGAGGAGTCGTCAGAGCTATACGCTCCAGGGGTGGAAGTGTAAATTTGCGTAAGTCGCGAGTTGGTGCAGCGGCCGTCAAGCCACTGCGCAGAAAGCGGTGTACACCTCTCTACACTCCTGAGCTGTCTACACCGGTGTTGCCCCTGGCTGTCTCTTGTGACGGCATTTACGGGGGCCCATCTAGTCGGCGGCAAGTCACCGCCTGCCTCGATAGCAAAGAGAAATCATTGTTATGGCAGGTGTCCGGACCTCTTTTCTATAGTTCCATTTCTGATCCATCCATCCTCCATCACCATAGCCCATTAGTCTTTTCCATTACTTCTCAATAGTCTCTATACGCCTGCTGGGACCGGTTTACGGATATCTGTTGATGTGCCCGTGAATGGGTTGCAGCAGGTGTACAACACAGCAAATTTCTCCAAAGGGCCTCTACGTGTTGGATCTATATCCCCGCGCAAGCCTATCAAAAAACCGGGTTTGTAAGCCCGTGATTCCCAAGGAGATACAAACATAATAATAATAATAACTTTATTTAGCATCAGATAGTACATAACTGCTTACACTAATAATCTATAACTAGGTACACTTTTATCTAGTGAAAGAGCATCTTCATTCGAACTAACTTGCATAGTCATGTCCAATAATATGTATACACTTCGAAACGTATGTCAAAGGCATAAGGTTCAAAATCGTATACACATTATTAGAGCCGACCGCACAGTCTATATCGTAGGTAAGGAACTACAATGAAAACATTGAGTAAGCGTCATCTGTTCCCCATACTAGTAAAAACTGTGTCACGGTGGAACAGGATTCCTCTTGTCGTTGTTTACATTATTGATTTATAATTTTATCAAAGATTTATTATGACTATAATTAATTAAATAATTAGTTAGTTAAGCCGCCAAACCCACGTGCATCCAGTATGTAGACTAAATGCACGCGAGTTCAACCGCTCAATCATAGTCATAGTTAATTTGTCTCACGAAAGTTTAAACAAAGATTTACCATTAGAAATGCGAGTGAGTTAAGGTTAAACACAAAGATACAGAAGTTAAAAGTAAACTACAGCCAATATACCCGCGACGGGGCAGAAGGACGTATAACACTACGGTTTAGCACTAACATACGACCCTCTGCCACAGCGCGGCCGGCAGTGCAAATAACTGGTAAACAAGTAGTATATGCAAAATAAGGCGATGCAACTTATTAAAGAAAATTAACGAAAAAGTATAATATAAAAAATAAGAATTATGCTAATTGACTCTTTCAGTTGTTTAACTTAACATGGGTAGTAGGTAGGGTATTTTAAAAATGTGTATGTTTTGTAGGTAGTATGTATGTACGTTTTAAGTTGTTAATGTATGCGTGTGTATATATGGTGAATGTATGGTGTATGTATGGTGTATGCATGTATGTATGTATGACATACATACATTGTATGTATGTATGTGTTTGTGGGTGTGTCTTAGGTTACGTGTGTGTGTGCTTGGCCATTTACTTGGTAATTAATTTTTCCGTGTCTTCATAGTTTAGTGATTTCATGTTATAAAATGCGACGTAATAAAAAAATAGATTTAATTAATTAGGCCAACAGTTTGATATAATATATGTAGTTCAGTTCACCATTATGTGCATTTTGCATGTGCCCAGCCCTTTCAATCCAAAAACATTTTTTTATATTTTTTTTGGTCTAGTATTTTTATATGGCTCTAAGCAACACAGACATACACAATCATTATCATTTTCATTCTCACTATTGCATTCCTCTTTATGTTTTTACCAGTCGTTTTATTATGCTTGATAGATTTATTTTTCTCAAATGTATTTGTTTGCTTTGATTAATCTAATAATGGTTTCTTGACGTTTCTTAGTTTCCTGTTTGCTTCTATTGCTTTAGGCACTCTGAAATACCAAATGAATATTTAGTCTATAACTTAACATCGAGGAGAGTTGCAACAAAGGAGGTTAGTTGAAACAAGCTGTTTCAACTTACCTTCCCTTCAAAATTAACGGCTTTTTTATATCTTGGCGATTATTACTTACAAGCGGTTCTCCTTTGAAAATAACATGTTTGAATATAAACATGTACTTAAATAGACGTTACAAATTATGTATATAAAGGGCATAATTCTTAGCATAACATGTAAATAAACGGCATTGAAAAAATGGGTTAAAACTTACTTTTCGCACAATTTTGAACACAGACGCTACAACTCCGCAACCGTTCGACCGGCGGCCATGGCGTGTAACGAAGAGTAGGAGGGAGGGAGAAAAACGATAGAACTGCGCTATTACCAGATTTCTAATTTTTATAGTTCCTGAGATTTTGTCGTTGTGTCAACTTACCTTTGTGTCAACTCTCCTAGGTCTCCTGTGTCTACTATGATGACGCTGTTGCCCATTTCATCAATCTTCAACAAATAAATGGTCACTGAAGAGTTTTGGTATCCTGTCACCACTTTTAGGTACTTTCCCCACAAGAAGAGTTGGGGTGGTGACAAATGTGTTCTTGCTGCCGTCACCACGCGGCACGCAGATTTAGATATAAGGAAATTGAGCAAGCACACGTGTAGGCAGTTCTCGTTAGTGTGAAAAATGTGTTGTCCGTATACGCAACCGTACACAAAGTGAACTACTATTTTCTTATAGTGTAGCCAATCTGTGCCTGCCTACAATATTGTGTAGGACGTTGTAACGAGGTTAGCGAATGTTGCGAACAGTTCCGACCAACTCCGACCCCCGGCACCGGCAGTACAACTAGCAACAGACCGAACTGCAATAAGCATACATTTTCCAAAGTTCCGTGTTCAATTAGTAGCTTCTAAGGTGCTTCCTTAAAGCGCTTATAAATAATTCCGTGTGTGTCGGCAACTTGCAGTGGTCAGAGTGCCCCAGTCTAGAGGGTCTATCCTGAATTCTAAAATATATACATAAACGTATAAACAACTGTCTTTATTGCTTCAATTGCAGCGTAAATGGAGTGACAAAGATCTTCATTCTCAGCCTACTTTAGTCCACTGGATATACGCCTTTTCTATTACCTACGCGTATAAGTACTGCCCGTTGTATTTGCCGTGTGGTGACGGCAGTAAGAATACATTTGTCACCACCCCAACTCCTCCTGCGGGTGTCGTAAGAGTCGACTAAGGAATTGAAGTGTTACTGACCATTATTTGATAAAAGATTGATGATAGGCAGCGGCGTCATCATAGTGGACACATTACTGCGATCGCCAATCCGCTTGCCCTGCGTATCGATTATGGGCATTTACCTCCTAATGCGTTAATGCGCATAGTTAATAGAAGAGGCCTACGTCCAGCAGTGGACTATGATAGGCTGATGATGATGATGATGATGATAGGTATTGCCCATAATCGCACGGCAGTAGTGTGTTCACTATGATGACGCTGCTGCCTGTCATCAAATGAATAGTCAGAGACACTTCAACCCTTAGTACATTCTTACGACACCCATAAACCACGCGAAGAGTTGAGGCGGTGGTAAATTATTCTTGCTGCCGTCACCAAGCAGCAGTATTGGCAAGCGATAAAGATAGTTGCTTCTAATTTTTTAATCTCGATGATCGTGGTAGACGCTCCACAAGTTCCATCAACTGTCGAAAAACAAAACATTAAGTAATACCGCCGGCGAGCCAAGTTTGGTAGCTCACTTAGGATCAATTTGAAACGAAGTCGATTCAATTTTCCGAGCACTCGGCCCGAGTAGTTTTATTAAAAGAAACTCCCTCTTGTTTTGATAGCTGACTTACCGCGAATATGGAGAAGCGAATTTCGAGTATCTCTCTCTGTCATTCCACATGAAGCATGAATGTAATAACAGGAACAGTTGCTTCGAATTTTTGATATTCTTGGCAGGTCCTCAGAGGTGTGCCGCGACGTATCTAGGGCGCGGGTGACAGACGTGTCGTCCATAAATTTTTAACACGATCCTGATTCCGATAAAGCACATTTTTACAGCCGTGTTATCAGAATCGGCGCTACAGACGAAGATGCTCGACGCCATAACGAACCTTTTATGTTTTCCTCTCCCCCTACATTTTCTTTTTCGTGAAAGTCATAATGTTTTTCGCGATACTCGGCGCGAAGGTCGGGAGGGCTCATAATTTGGCATGCATAAGATGTGGACCCCCGGGCTAGGCACCGGCACAATCCCTCTTTTTGTTTTAATGCATCGGACAGACTTTTCCTTTCTTCCTCTTAATAAATATGTAAAGGACCTCATTGTGCTGACAGGTCAATTTTTTAGTAGGTTTTTAAAAAGTTGAAGGGTCGTTTCAAAGACTTGTTAAATAATTCATTACGCACCGCGTCAGGATTGCGTAAATCAAAATATTTATTCTCTGATTCGTCAACATTAACATACTTTGCGGTGTATACACATTATCACACATGCAGATTTCCAGGGCGACATGTTGTCATAAATTTACCAATACTTAAGGGATATTTATATTTAAATCCAAATGTAGACAATTTCCTGGTATACTCATGTCGTCCAATTTGAAACACGCGTACAATGTACAAAGTAATAAGTAATCAGCACTTATACGCCTAAAATAATAATTTAGACCGTTTAGATTTAGGCACAGAGTCACTATACACTGTATATTTTGAGTAGGTACTTAACCAACATATGTTTGATAAATTGCACATTTTCAATTGTATACTGTTTGTTTACCTGAATTTGCGTTTTTGGTTTGGTAAGAGGGTATCCGAGTAGGTACCTAATACCTAAATAAAAATCTTTCAGTAAGTATGCTGTCTATCTGAAATGGAAAGATATACAATTTTTAGGAAATCATATATGTACTTAACATCGAACTTTTGCATGATATGGGTTTCTTTCCATTTTTAACCTAACGTGTATAAGATATATTAAAATGTTATTCTTCTTTATAAGTATTTAAAATAATCTGTTTGTTCACTTGCGCTTCGCATTATTTTTGGAAATTCTGTCTGATCTGGCCCCCACGGTACAGGCCTTGCCTAGTGTGGGGATCACTGTAAAACTCATTCATTAGTATGCAATGTATTTTTTTGGCTAATAAACATATTTTGATTTTTGATTTTTAAATAATCTTCGTCGGGTACCTTTTTATAATATTATTGATGTAAACGTAGTTAGAAGAACGAGTACGTAGGTAATATAAACGCCAACATTTTACATACCGCCCTACAATACGCCTTTGAATACTTTACATCGTCTGAATGATGCTTGATGACGCTAAAAGTTACCATAATTTGTTAAAAACTTTTCCGGGAAAACGTTCCACGTCGAAAACACCCGACAAATTGTCGTCACGTTTACCCAATAATATCGACAAAAAATATGATAATGCGGCGAAAAATGGAGGCGACGGAATGACATCTGCCGCGTGGCGATAAGCCCGCATCTGTAGCGATTTATGAATCCGCAGTAGCCGTACCAAGTAACGGTTACGTTAGGGTGTACTCGATACGTAAAGTAACCATCACGCTCGCTCCAATCCGTTAGTGAGAGCGTGATGGACTGCTTTACGTTCAGTAAACATGAACTTTTCGTACCGACTGATGGTACGACTTCTGTGCCTACAGGAATGTACTTATTAAGCGAACCCGATAAAGGAACGCGCGTAAAACCTTATCAAACGTCCCCGTGTTATTGACTCGTGTGCCAGCGAGATGCGGGCTGCCGCCGCACATATGAGACGCCGCAATGAGCAGCCTAATGAACTTGTTCACAAACAGCTCTCTCGTACACGCGTTTACCGCCGCTGTTTGTACACGCTTTCATTCCAAATGTTATTTACCACAAAGGACCTTTGTTTCCAGAACGCTCATAAATTAAAGCTATTCTTTGTTTAGTGAGAGGCGGAATGTAAATTCGCCACCTGCCTCAGTATTGAGCGAACTCCAAATTCTTATAACAGTCTATTACTTTAAGATTGTCCCTAGCCCCGAGCTTGCCTTTTCCGATTTTATTTGAATATGTCGGGTCAGCCGTGAATGCTACAGAAATCCAATATCTTTGTCGAAGGCAGTTCGGGAGTAAAACACGCCTCGATGTGTTTTAAACACGCATAAAGTCGGAGGGTCGAGCGGGTAGATTAATAAGCCGCCCGAAATTCATTTGCAATACGAATCTAGGTTAAGATCTAAGCGATGTGTAGAGAGGAGATATGGAGGGTTCGCGCGGAGTGAAGCGTCGGCCGTCACGTGCCGGGCCGAGCGGACCCGCGCCGGGTCGGGTGGACCCGCGGGGGCCCACGACGATTTAACTTTTAAGTTGACAGGATGTTACACCAGGCTGTGGTTGAATATTTTATTTATTACTATTTATACCTACATGTAACAACCTCAGTATATGCACTGTTAATACATAGATACATATACGTACCACGTAAAAGCATTGGGATATACCCGCTACCTTGGCAGGTAGTCACATTTCAGTGGCATGCAGCCAGACTTGCTACGCAAACCGCTGCTAAAGCTGGTAACTGGTGAGTCTCGGATTCGAAATCCGGTGAGGGCATCTCTTTGTATATTTATCACAAAAATGTTTGTGGCTCAGTCACCATTGTTCACTATGTATTCAAATGTATCTATGTATATGTGTATCGTCGACTAAGGGATTGAAGTGTCACTGACCATTCTTTGATAGTAGATTGATGATGGGGCGTCATCATAAGAGTGGGAGGTTAGAACAGCGAATGCTCTTTTAGTTTAACCGCACCTTAAGGCGAAATCCCAGACTGTGCTCCGTCACCATTGTTCGCTATGTATTAAAATGTATCTATGTGTATGTGTATCGTCGACGGGATTGTAGTGTCACTGACCATTCTTTGATAGTAGATTGATGATGGGCGGCAGCGTCATCATATCATAGTGGGCACATTACTGCGATCGCCAATACGCTTGCCCAGCGTGGCGACTATGGGCATTTACCTATACGCTATACGCATAGTTAATAGGAGAGGTCTACGTCCATCAGTGAACTGAGACAGGCTGATTAGGTGATGATAATATGTAATTAAAGGCACTAGTGTAGCGTCCCAATATATTTAGAAGTTACGAACAAATCCAGGCGAGAGACGCAGTGGTGCGACTCGTGTGTGCCAAACGGAATGCATGCCGTAGCCATACCCTCTCGAGAATGTGCTATGAAGGTAAAACTAAAAGGTTGGAAAGGGTTCAGCTACGAAAGGAATTTAATGAGTCCTAGCGGTCGCACCGGACCTTAGTAATTAATTCCTCCCTCAGACGGCATTCAGGCACAGGGTTGCAAGCTGTGTTTTAAGTCTTAGATTAATATTTTAAATTAGAACAACATAATAAACATAGAGCAACGGAAAGTAAAGTGATGTCAAGTCATAGTGGTATAAAAATATTAAACAACACTCAAATAATATTACTGTACTTGAATACCGAAAAAACCTCGTATCTCAGACCATTACATATATTGGAGTAAATAGAGTGCTCACAAATATCTCAACAGGCCTCTCTTGTCATGGCGGTAGTTGTTTAGATATTTTTCACTTCTCATGCTCTTAAAATGTTATTTTAGTCCCTGCATATCGGGTAACCGTTATAATGGCGGGACCAGATCCTGAATTCGATCGATTCATATTGCATTATTTAGTACTGAATTTGTACTATTTGGTACCTGTTGTAAAAAAATTTGTACCTCTTCTATTTCAAAGTTATATTCAATCAGTCTGGTCCCGCCATTATAACGGTATAATGGCGGAACCAGATCCTGAATTCTTCCATATTCTGTCGATTCATATTGCATTATTTAGTACTGAATTTGTACTATTTGGTACCTCTTGTAAAAAAATTAGTACCTCTTCCATTTCAAAATTATACTTCGAACAGTGTGGTCCCGCCATTATAACGTTATAATGGCGGAACCATGTCCTGAATTCGATCGATTCATATTGCATTATTTAGTACTGAATTTGTACTATTTGGTACCTGTTGTAAAAAAAATTGTACCTCTTCCAGTTCAAAATTATACTTCAAATAGTCTGGTCCCGCCATTATAACGTTATAATGGCGGAACCAAGTCCTGAATTCTGTTCATATTCTGTCGATTCATATAGCATTATTTAGTACCTAATTTGTACTATTTGGTACCTCTTGTAAAAAAATTAGTACCTCTTCCATTTCAAAATTATATTTAAAATAGTGTGGTTTAAATGGTCTGGCGGAAACAGACTATTTCAAATATAATTTTGAAATGGAAGAGGTACTAATTTTTTTACAAGAGGTACCAAATAGTACAAATTTGGTACTAAATAATGCAATATGAATAGACAGAATATGGACAGAATTCAGGACCTGGTTCCGCCATTATAACGTTATAATGGCGGGACCAGACTATTTGTAAGTATAATTTTGAAATGGAAGAGGTACAATTTTTTTTTACAACAGGTACCAAATAGTACAAAATCAGTACTAAATAATGCAATATGAATCGATCGAATTCAGGACCTGGTTCCGCCATTATAACGTTATAATGGCGGGACCACACTGTTTGAAGTATAATTTTGAAATGGAAGAGGTACTAATTTTTTTACAAGAGGTACCAAATAGTACAAATTCAGTACTAAATAATGCAATATGAATCGACAGAATATGGAAGAATTCAGGATCTGGTTCCGCCATTATAACGTTATAATGGCGGGACCAGACTGATTGAATATAACTTTGAAATAGAAGAGGTACAATTTTTTTTACAACAGGTACCAAATAGTACAAATTCAGTACTAAATAATGCAATATGAATCGATCGAATTCAGGATCTGGTCCCGCCATTATAACGGTTACCATATCGGGACTAAAACTCTTTATTAATCTCTAGGGACTAAAGTAATTTTTTTTTAATTGACGTTGGAAACCCGTAAACAGCCACACTCACGGTGTTCAAGAATAAAGGATAGTCGCCATTTTCAGTGCTTGTGTATAGACCACTTTTGTGCATACCGTGGATACAACCTCTAAACTTTTTTTTAATTGACTTTGGAAACCCCTAAACAGCCATTTCTGGTGTTTATGATTTTTGAACGAACGATTATTGACATTGAAAATAACCTCAAAATGTCAATCGTGCAAAAATATTAAGGAGAATCGATTTATTTTCTTGATATACATGTATATTTAATAGTTATGTAGTTAGCTCCAATTCGTTGGCTAAATATGCAAGTATTTAAAGCGTCATATTTCGAAAAAGGAATACAGATAAAAACTAAAACGCGGAACGAATTTGATTGCTTATTTTTTGTGTTTTGTCCATAAGTATTGTTCAAATCGTAGTTATATAATTTACGATGTCACGTCATGCGATGAAGAAGTACTTATTAACGCTTTACTCCATAATGAAGAAGAATGCAAAAGAGGAGGTGCAAAATCTTTTGCCGCCGAAAACTAGTGTAATATATTCAAAAGCGTATCAAACTTTTATGGATTGGAAAACTGGAAAGCAAATTAGGTACCAACTTCTTTTATGGAAGGCGTATTTCTGACATATTTTGATGAAAAATCTAAGAAATATCAACCGTCATCACCTTGTAGCATATATTCCATGCTTAAAACCACACTGCAACTAACCCATATAACTTGAAAAAGTTTTGCGAACTTATCGTCAGTGGCCATGTTCCGAAGAAATCATCGCAGAACATATATTTTTTTGTTTCTTATTTGTTCTTTCTGTTAATAAATACTGAGATTATGTAGAACGTAGTTTTTTTTCCTCGCATTCTAAGTGAAAAGTAGAGTGTTTAATTCGGGACTAAACAGCCATAATGACACTCGAACTACATCCACCCTCGCTACGCTCGGGTGGATAAATTTAATATCTCGTGTCATAATGGCCTGTTTTAGTCCCTCGTTGAACAATCTACTATTTAGTACAGATGGTGCCTTTTTTAGGCTCTAGTGCGAGACGTGTGACATTTTACGTCAGGTTAAAAACTTCGGAGGGCCATCTGCACTAAAAAACGTCGTACGAGACACGTGCAAAAACGAAATTCGTAACTGGTGTCGATTTACTACCCCTCTTTCGAGTCGATTTTCCTCTGTCAGTCAAACGAAGGCTTCATTAGAGTGAGAGAAACAAATCCTCGAAATTTACGAATTTCGTTTTTCGCGGTAGGGCCGCTGCTACCACGAACACCGAAGTTCGTAAGTTTCGGAGATTTATCTCTGTCATTCCAACGAAGGCGTCATTACAGTGACAGACAAGAATCCCCGAAATTTGCGAATTTCGATGTTCGCGGTAGCAAGCTAGGATGCTTAGCAAAGTTGCCAATCGCTGACGCTTCAGTAGCGTATCGTAGTTTTTCCTCTCTGTCACTCTTTCATATTAGTGCGACAAAGACAGTTAGCTGCCTTTCGTTTAAGATTGACAATTAGCGACGTTAGCGATTGGCAACTTGTCTATGTCTAAGCACCCTCGATTCAGTCTTTACTCGTATAGAGTTAAGATATTTCCTCCACGCAGTCTTCGCGTAGCGGCGAACTCTATGCTTTATAATGGAGACCTTGGCTCACCGAAACCAGTCGCCGGACTTCAAAAACGTGAGTTTAACCGTTTATTATCCATCTAAGATTATTTTCTAATGTTGGTATCCCCATTTGACCGAGATTTGCCTAATCGTCCCCATGGGTATGATGAAATGCCAACATTATTCATTAGTTCATTACGCTCACTCAATAGGCAAATTAGAGGTCTGCAGGTCGAAAGGGCCCTGAAAGCGGGAAACCTTTGCAGATAAGTTGTAAAGCAGGTGAAAGGTAAGAGGGCAAGGTTTATATGTAAATCACAGAAATCTGTCAATGCAGGGAATTTTGTAAGTTTGAGCCGTTTGGGGTGTGTGAAATTCTGAATTACTGTGTGAGGAATTTTGATGAAGAGATAAATGTTTGAGTGTTTAAAAATGTGTAAATACATACATAAAAAAATGGAAAATAAATCTTTATTATTGGCACTGCAGAAGTCCAGACTGGTGTCAGACTATGTTTAAATACTTAATTGTAGTTTTTTTACAGTGCAGTTAAATTTTCCTAGATTTTTGTAAGTAGGATATATTTATACGAATATGTACCTAAATAAAAACGAATGTAATTCGAAAACTTCCAAATCTCGTTCAGTCTGTTTGAACAGAAATATGAATAAGTACTCTAATAGTTGCTGAAATAATAACGTCCACCTGCTCTAAACACCACCATCTTTAACTAACTTACTTGTTTTATTTTATTACAAAAATAATTGTGGAAAGTGGCATCGTTTCGTGTCGCATAATGCGCTTCGACATGACACCATAAACGAGAAATCCATTGCATTTTATGTCCATTGGCGAAACCAATATTTCTGAATGACACTCGAAGCGGTAGGCGTTCCATTATTGGCGGAATATCCCGAACCCAATGGGCTGTTAATCTTCGGCCCAGCTTCGTGCCGGCATTCTAGTTGCGTGGCGGTACAATACCGATGTACTGTGGTATTATCTGTGTGGAGAACACCACTACAGTACGTAATCATTGTGCATAGTTTAATACACTTTACCCACGGTTATTCATACTTCAAAATAAGAATAAGATTGTTTTATTTGGTGTCATACAATACAGAGCAATTAATACAAGTATAAACAGTAAGGATTTGAACAAAAAAAGGATGCCACTCAGCATGTGTCGTGTCAGATGACACGACGCTGGTTTTCAGGGCAACCGAGCTAAAAAGTGAAAAATAAAAATAGCTAGAAAAATAGGTAAAACAAAACAAGGGTCGGTAAATGTGCACAATGTAGATAAAATGTGTCTACTCTTCTTACGAGTACATACTCGTACATCGGAGGACTTACATCATCAGCCTATCTCAGTCTACTGATGGACAATATGGACATAGGCCTCTGCTATTACCTATACACGGACGCATTTAGGAAGTAAATTCCCATAATCGCGACGCTGGGCAAGCGGATTGGCGATCGCAGGCGTGTCCACTACATTCTAATGATGCTGCTGCCCATCATCAATCTTCGATGAATGCTGACCATTCGGTCAGTGACACTTCAATCCCTTAGTCGACTTTTACGACACCCACGGGATAGTGACCTAGTGAAGAATGTATTCTTACAGCCGACAATACACGGCGCCCTGTCACCACTTTTTCATACCACCTGACATTTTCGCTTGCAATTGAGACTTTTGACTTCTTTGTCTTCCACATAACATCGTCAGTTCGTAGTTCATAAAATTGTTTCATACAGAATGTAAAAAAAATACTGGTGATCCTTTTTTTATAAAATAGAATTAAACGGTTAAACTCACGTGTATTTCATTTTAGTCACAACGCGCGACATTTTTCGGAAAGCCTACCGCCTAAGCCTAGGTTCTCCGAAACAATATGTAGCGTGTAGTGACTAAATATACACGAGTTTAACCTTTCAATTATATTCATATAGTTATTATGAAAGTTTAGATCCTTTTTTTTGAATGGGAATAGAGACTTAATAGATTTTTTCCAAAAATGATCTCCTAGTTTTTACAAATTGATTAATAAATTTTACAGTGTTTTTTTTCTAAGAATGATCTTCTACTTTTTCATAATGTGATAGTGAATGGGCTCATTGGGCCCTTTATTCTTTATTCAGATACAATGTATGCAGCTTGAATGAGCCAGCACATTTATTTTTATTGTTATTAATTTCAACGGATTATCAGTGACCATTCCCTTTTTTTACACTGTACATACGGATTATTTAATTGAGATCCATCCGTCAATTGCCTTCCCTATTTACCAAACAGTGGCAACTACACAGTTAGTGTCTGTGTAAGCGTTTGTAATGTCTGCTCTGCACGTGAGGTTTATCGGCGTCGGACCCCCGCCGACCCCCGTCGGACCCCCGCCGACCCCCGCCGACCCCCGGCGACCCTCACGCCGTAAACCACGCCGGACTTGGCAAACCTCAGGCGCATTCAGGTCCGTACTCGTATATTGACACAGATATTGATCCCATTTTGGCGTCTCAGCTTAGCATATTATTAATCTTACTTAATGTTACAAAAAAGTGTAAAGTAACATAACATAGTACAGTCGCCATCAAATATATCGTAGTGTCTGGAGCGTCCAAATATATCTGAACACGTCTTTATTGTTCTAACAATACGTCACCCCCCAAAATATTTTGTCCGTAATTGTCCATAAAATATCAGACATAATAAGATTCATTATGTTAAACATTCAAAAAGAAAAGTCAAAAAGAGAAAAAAGAAAAGGCTCAAAGTCACCCAAAGGGCAATGGAGAGGGCTATGCTAGGAGTCTCTCTGCGTGACCGGATTAAAAATGAGACCATCCGCAGCAGAACCAAAGTAACCGAAAAAGCTCTCCGAATCGCTAAACTGAAGTGACAGTGGGCGGGGCACATTACTAAAATTTCTGGACATGTAGTATATTGTATGTAGAACTTTTACATACTAGTACGTGTGTTATAATTAATTTTAGTTTTATTGATAGTTTCCTCTATTTTCATACCTACCTTTTAATAAAACACGTAAACCTACCACTTAAGTTTATAAACAGTAATACTTATTGCAATAAAGTATTATATTCTCTCGATGTGACATTTCCAAAATTGTATTCAGGTTGCGTAGCCAAAATAGCGAAAACGCCATATCCATATGCCTGCCTAGTCCCTGCTAAAAACGCAGCCACGCGAAATAAGGAACTACCGTAGTCACGTTCTTTCCATACATATTTTGCATGCGACGTGACCTTATCCGGACCAGCCGCCGTACCATGAGTTGGAAAGTGAGGGATACGTTAGGTTTTACTCAATACGCAATGCATTATATCGCGCTTGCAATGCATATATTGGAGCGACCCTGCTTACGAAGCTAGAGGTCCCGGGTTCGAATCCCGGCGAGGGCATTATTTGTGTATTTATTAATTACAAATATTTAATTTTGTTCCTTTGTCATAGCTGTCTATATACAGGGTGTTCTTGAGTATACCGACAGACTTGAAAGGTGTATTCCTGACCACATTTATGAACTTTTCTGGATTCGGCTTAGTTTAAGAGATAATGACATGTTTTTCAAAAACCTATTTTCATCATAAATCACTGAAAAATGCCTGGACGATTAAAATTCTTACACTGATAGTTTTCATCTCGACATATTCACTGATTAAAGAAAACGAGAAAAAAAGTTTCAGAAAAATGTACAACTAAAAAAAAATTAAAATTGGTCATGTAGAAAAAAATTCAAAATACCACAAATTCAAAAAATAATTATAAAAAAAATTTGTTCTTAAATGACATGTCACATATTTTTTTTTTACTTCTTTTGTCATCAAAAATGCATTGGTAAAGTCTATCGGTATACTCACGAACACCCTGTACTTATATATATTTATGTAATAATATAATGTGTCTATCCTGTTACATGTATCATCGCTTGGTGCCCGCATTACAAGCCTTAATTGAGCTTACCGTGGGACTAGGTCGATGTGAAAATGTCCCAAGATATTTAATTATTTACGAGTATAAGTTGCTACGAACTTACGTTTTTATGTCCGTAGTACCTCAGGTGAGCCTTGAAGCGGCGCCAAAAGCCCGGGGCCACGCTACATGAGCCATTTCCGGTTTCTGCGTTTCCTGCACAGATATATTATCCACCCGTTTGCACGTACTAGAGAAAATTAAGTGTCTTATTTAAAAACTTTAGGTGAAAGATAAGGTACGCCGTGTGGTGACGGCGGTAAGAATACATTTGTTACCATCCCATCTTCCCGTGGGTGTCGTAAGACTTGGAATTCCAATGTCAATGAATATTTCTAGATTGATGATGGGCTTGCCGTGTGGTGACGGCAGTAAGATTTGTCACCACCTCAACTCCTCCTGCGGGTGTCGTAAGAGTCGACTAAGGGATTGAAGTGTCACTGACCATTATTTGATAAAGAGGCAGCAGCGTCATCATAGTGGACGCATTACTGCGATTGCCAATCCGCTTGCCCAGCGTGGCGATTATGGGCATTTAACTCCTAATGCGTCGATACGCATAGTTAATAGGAGAGGTCTACGTCCAGCAGCGGACTCAGAGATGCTGATGACGAACAAAAAAGGAGGCCTTTGCCTAGCAGCGGGACACATCAGGCTCTTACGTACTTTAAAAAGTTAACTACGAAAGGTTGTGTGTGTTACATTAGCTACTCAGCGGCCCAAGCATGTTTTGTATTTGATAGAAAATATAGAAACTTGCGCGTCCTCACTAGCATTCGTTTACTTATTCCAACGAGAGAACAAGCGAGCGAGGAGAAATAAATAGTCGACGTGGTCGGACACTATCCGGCTTACTCGTGCCAATACGCGAATACGAGAGGGATGGATAAAAATAATGGTTTCCACAAATCAGTCGAAAAAAATTTATGTCGACAGCATAAGAGCGAAAAATCCGAAGTCGCGTCGGCCGAGCGATCGACGTCTTTTTCGCTCTAATGCCAACGACATAAAGCGTTTTTAGACCGGCTTAAGTCGATTCCGCGTCGATTGATTTGGGGAGACCCTAGATCTGCGTTAATAACGTAGCGGCAGCTCATGGCATGCACACTGGAGAATCTTCGATTACAAAGTGGGTATTTATAATGGTTAGTAAACTGTGTTGACTCGCAATACCCTCGGAGCAAGTTTGGCGGTAGTCCAACCAGGCCAGCGATACAGGCCGAAGGTCGAAGGCTGCAGCCGTGCCGGGACAGCCCCATGCTCGTAAATACACTTTGTATGCATCTGAAACGGAAACATCGGGTTTTAAGAGAAAGTAAAAATACAACTTACTTCAAATATAAAACGCTCCTTTATTCAAGTAGGCAACAAGGGTTGATTTCAAATAAATGTTTTGTTTTTATGTGACGGAGGTAGACAACTGAGCTCTCAGCCCACCTGATGGAAAGCGGGAACTGAGGCCCATGGACATAGCGATCAGAAAATTACCTATGTCCTGCCTACTCTGAGTACTTGAGTACTTAGATGGATTGTCTGTCTCTATGCCAGTAATTACACCGGCTATCTTACCCTTAAACCGAAACACAGCAGTGCGAACACTGCTGTTTAGCGGCAGGTTACAGGGTAAGACGGTGGTAGCTATCCAGGCAGACCCTGCACTGCACGAGGTCCTACCACCAGCAAAAATAAGGTAAGGAAGGTGGTAGTGTGAATAAGGTAAGGTGGGGTAAGATGAAACGGTTTTTTAAATGGAGTAAGACAAAAAGCTACCAGCAGACGCTTTGCTAGAGGGACGACTTTTAGTCTTACTTCATTAAAAAAACCGTTTCATTTTACCCCCCACCTTCCTTACCTTATTTTTGCTGGTGGTAGGACTTCGTGCAGGATACCACCATCTTACCCGTTAACCTGCCGTTAAATAGCAGTGTTTGCACTGCTGTTTTTGATTTAGGGTTAAGATAGCCGGTGTAATTACTGGCATAGATAGAGGCAATCCATCTAAGTCCTCACGGTTTGTGAATTGTTGTCAATTTAACGTCACATTTTTGGGTTACGAAGTTACAGTTTGAATTACTAACTTTTGTGAAACAATGGAGCCGATCGTGATTTTTTATTTTATTTAGCCCTTAACCCTTCGTCTGTGGTTGCTAAGGATTAGTACAATGGATTTTTAATTCAAATTATGAATCGATTTGAGTTCAATATCTATTGTACGGATCCTTATCAAATACAGACGAAGGGTTAACTATTTACGACCAATTTTTGTAATCGATCGACAAGTGATTTTAATCGTCATACACAATAGCAATTTTATAAAATACATCACTGACCGGAGAAGAAGTCCGGTAAAACAACTTCTCACCTTATTGAACATATTGCGAACCCCACCTCGGACATAGGTGATCTTGGTCGTTTTTCTTTGGTATATGACATCTAATATTTATAATTCTCACCTTATATTATTACAATTAATGCAGTAAGGTGAAAATTGAAAACGTGGATAAGTAACATTATGTATCTTTTATAATGGGCGAGCTTATACAGGGTGCTCGCGAGCATTCCAAATAAACAAAAATTATTATGAGACCTAATATCACATACATACCACCTAAAAAAAATCTCTCTTTTTGACTTTTTGAATACTTTTTAATATTTCCAGTACTTTTTATCATTACAACAGTGTGTTCAAATTATTACTTTAATTATTTTTTTAGGGACAGGTTATTGCGTCAAGTCTATTCTTATTTTTTGATTGCCAGGCTAAAAGGTGTGGTAATATTAAAACATATTGTGGTAGCATTGTAATCAAAAAGAAGTTTTACGACGAGTAACGTCTAAAAACTTATTCCAAAAAAGGTTGATTATCTCTGAAACCAATCCGAATCCAGGAAATTTAACATAACATTAAATAATCTAAATATGGTCAGGAATTCAGCATTTAAATCTTTTGGAATGCTCGCGAGCACCCTGATAGCTTATTATAGCTTAGTAGCTCGCGGTGAGACCAGTGCCATAAGGTGTTTTAAAGGGCAGATAGGAATAAAATAATAAGATTTTCAACTTCTTCAAATATCATCCACCTTATCATTATGGCGTTAATAATAAAGTTCGGCCAACCAATTGGAACCGTAGGCCACTCTACCATGTCAAAATGGAAAGTTGTTCGAAATGTCTTACAATCAGATTGATAACGTTACTTTGACACGGTTCCTGAGTGGTTCCAATTATTTGAGTTTACTTCGGTATTAATTATTTGAAAGGGACATTACCTATTTGAGCCCATAGATTACTCTTAAAGCTCTTAAAGGATGCGCATCATTGATGAATATTTTAGAACGCTTCTCCGTTTTAAAGATATATAATTTCGTTGGTGTAAGTCCGTAATGAGCTCACTGAGCTCCGGGTGTTTACAAGCGCCCAACGTTCGCTATTAAGGACGGCAGATTAGACGCTAAACGAGTTACAGCTCACAGTCAGCTCCATCTAGCGGAATATTCAATAAAGAGCTTGAGAGCTGCAGAGTGGCTGATACCTAAACTGCGCTATCGAGTGCTGACAAATAAATTGTTGTTAAAGTCTCCGTCAAATAAAATCGAAGTCTTGACACCTATCCGTCTCAAAAGGTAAAAATATAAATAGGTAAATAAGGAGGTGGAAAACGGTAATAATTCAAAGTTGTTTTTTGTAATCATTGTAATTTTGCTTCGCAGAAAAGTAGGTATTTCTAGTTGATATCTTAAAGTCCTTGCTAATTTATTTAATGTCGGTGGCAAATAACCTCTCGGCTCGCCCGATGGTAAGTGGTAACAGGAACCTATGGACGCCTGCAATGGGGACAAAATGTAATTTAACAATTATCGCACCTGTCACTACATATACATGGTGAAATAGGGGCCAAGGCACACTACCTATTGGCCTCGATTTGAGAGACATTATATTTATGTTATACAGGGTTATTTTTTCACCAGTACAAAAAATCAACATACGTAATAGTAGTCCAAGTTACAGAATACTAGCATTTTTTGTTACTACACCCTTTGGAACAAAAAAACTAAAATACCGATGTTTGAACTTATCCGCAAACCTAATAAGAAAATTGGACGCATTACGTATTATCAATGTACATAACTAGCAAAACACACGAACTGGCAACTGTTTGTTTACAACGTCATCGCACGTGGCATGGCGGCTTAGAAAAGCAGCGGTGATAATCAACTTATGATTATGACTTGGCAAAAAAATCTTACTTGATCCCAAATCTTCCTTCATACTTGCACTAAGGACAGAAACTTTCTTCATTGAGGCGTATTTAAACACTTGAAATCAACTTTATGCACAATGATTGGAATAAAAAAAACATACCTGATTAATGGAGTCCATTTCTCATACTAATTAATTAATTCACATACTTAAGCAAGTGTTCAAAATGTTGGCCGTGGTTATCTAAACACACTCTTGCCCGTTTTTGAATGTTTCCTTCGATATTTCTCAAAACAAGTCTATAGTTCTCACTTGTTCATCAAATGCACTTAATTAAATTTTTTAAGTCTTTTAAATTTTGGACCTACCCTCACCCCACAAAAACAGTCACACGGGGTCAAATCTGTTGACCTGGCTGGCCATAGCTATAACACTGGCATTTTCCAGGCGGGGCACACTTTCTTCAGCGTATAGCCGCTGGGCTGCCACTGTATTATCCCCAATGAGAAAATAACTACGAACCATTTCGTACGAGCAATTTCCGACTGAAGGTAGTACGATGCGGCGCGCGCGCACTTACCTACGTCAACCGTGACACTGACCGTCCGTGACCTAGTCACCTAGATTGAGGTAACTGCTATGTTGCCAACTCGTGCGCAGGTCGCTCACCCCTTTCCGCCGCCCTCTGCGTCCCGCACCCCGTTGACGTCTTATCATTAGTAGGCCCATTATTTTGCATTTGCATGAAGGATAAATTAATAATAAATGAAAAAAAAAAATGTCAATTTTATTTGATAAATGTAATCTATTATCGATACCAAATATGTGGGAAAAATTATTGTACCGGTGAAAAAATAACCCTGTATAGTGTAGCGTAGAGGAGTTATGACGTATGTACTGTTTGAAACAAAGACGTGAACGGAAACTTATATTGTTTAATTTGGCAGAGTTACAATTTACTCGACTACTACAGGTTTCTAATAATCTATCGAAATAAGCTCGGGAATCCGATAGCTTATTTCGTACACTACAGTGAGAGAAGATAAATATCGCAGCAGTGGACGTCTTCTCAATTCCCCCTCAGGGGATTGGGGATGCTGTTCGGGGCGTTAGCCCCCTGCAGCGGTGTCAGCCGCCAGCCATTGATATGGTTGGGTCATTGGGGTGGGGGCCTCGGGTGAGGCTCCGACGGTCTTGTCCGGTGTTCTTCTCACACCGGCGAGATCGAGCCGGCGGGGTGGGACCCCGTTGGGGGAGGCCCGGCCGGCGATCGTCAACCGGTGTCAGGGTGGCGTCGAGTCCGAGTGGTCAGTCCGGTGGGGCGGGGGCTGCGGGCGCGAGCTCGCGCGGCAGCCCCCTGTGGTCGGGCGGGCGCGCGTGGTACGGCGCTATGCCGCGGAGGTGGCTCCAGCGCGATTGGTCCGCGCGCGCGAACATCCGCCCCGCCAGGCGAGCTATGAAGTCCCGGAGCGGTTCCGCTCTCAGGTCCCGGGCTATCACGTCGTTCCTCACGTAGCGAGGGGCGTCGACGATGGTGCGTAGAGCGAGCGACTGCTGGGCGTCCAGTCGCTTCCTGTTGCACTCTCCCACCAGCGCGTACCACGCGGGGGCTGCATAAGTTAGGCGTGACCGGACGTAGGTGTTGTACACGCCTAGCTTTACGCGGAGCGATAGCCGGGACCTCAGAACCGGGACGAGTAGGGTGCGAGCGGCACGCGTCTGAGCGATCACGTTCTTGACGTGAGGGGCCATGGTGAGGCGGCGGTCTATGGTCACCCCCAGGTATTTCACCATCGGGGACCACTCGACGGCCCGCCCCAGGAGTGTGAGACGCGGCGGCATCAGCACCTTGCGGGATATAGCGATCGCCTGGGTCTTCTGGACGTTGACTGACAGCCTCCACTTCTTCAGCCACGAGGGGAGGGCCTCTAGGGTGCACTGGGCCTTGTGCGCTGCGTGTGACAACCGGATGGACGTCGTGATGTAGGCAGCGTCGTCGGCGTATAGCGCGAGCATTACGCCCTCACTGGCAGGGATGTCATCGGTGTAACGCCCATAGCACACGGGCGAGAGGCAGCTCCCCTGGGGCACTCCGGCGAGGATGGCGCGGTCGGTGGACACGGCGTTCTCCACGGCCACGTGGAAGCGACGGTGTTCCAGGAAGGTGGCCACAACCTTGACTACTCGACGCGGAGTAGTAGATGTGGACAGCTTGTAGAGGAGGCCGGAGTGCCATACGCGATCGAACGCCTTCTCCATGTCCAGGAGAACAGCGACCGTGTGCTCCCGCTTGTTGAAGGCTGCCGCAGCGTGGTGCAGCACGCGGGCAAGCTGGAGCGTCGTCGAGTGTTCCGGACGGAAGCCGAATTGTTCGTCGCGTGGCTGAATGTGGGGCGTCAGGTGAGGCAGAAGCAGCTTCTCGAAGACCTTCGAGATGGTAGGCAGCAGCGTGATGGGTCTATAGCTCTCGGGACGAAGAATATTCTTCCCGGGCTTGGGGATCATAATGACGCGACCCCGCTTCCAGGGGCGCGGGAAGTGGCCGGTCCGCAGGACTCCGGTGAAGAGTCGCGCCAGCGTCGCGATGGCTCGCGGGGGTAGGTGGCGCAGCGCCTCGTTCGGTATGCGGTCGGGGCCAGGGGCCTTCTTCAGCGGGGTGCGTCTGATCATCCTCTGGACTTGGCCCGGCGTGAGGATGATGGGATCTTCGTCTGGAGCTATGGGCGCGGCGAAGTAGTTCACCAGGTGCTGCTCTACAGCTGCTTCGTGCTCGGGGTCGTCGGACGGATTCGGCCTGAACTGCGTCTCCAGGTGGTCAGCGAAAATCTCCGCTCGATCTTCTGCTCGGTAACGTGGGGTACCGTCACTAGCGAGAAGAGGGCGGATAGGAGCTGGTTTCCCTGATATCCTGCGGCACAGACGATGGATGTCTCTCCAGTCCTCACCAGCTGACTCGACGTACTCGAGCCAAGAGTCCTCGGAGTAAGCCGCGAGGCTTTTCGAGATCTTCTCGGCGAGTGAGTTCAGCTGGGACTTCATGGTGGGGCATCTTGTGCGCTGGAATAGACGACGCAGTTTCCTCTTCCTCTCGATGAGGGACAGGATTGATGCGGGGATGCTCTGCTTGCGTCGCGCCTGACTAGTGCCAGGCTCGGCGGAGGAGTCGGTCAGGGCGGCGGTTGTACATGAAGCGAACTCCTCAGCGAGTCGGTCAACTTCCTCCGCTGTGGTCACGGGGAAGGACGGAGTGTGTTCGCTCATGTAGGTCGCAAAACGATCCCAATCCTGTCGTCGGCGAGGTGATGGTAGCACCGTCCGAGTCGGTGTCATGTCCAGTGTTGCCAAGACGGGCTGGTGGTCAGAAAGGAGATGGTCATCCAGGACGTCCTGCGCAGGCCAGGAGGTCAGGCCGCGTACTACCATAAGGTCGATGACGTCCGGTAAGTGGGCTGCCGTGTGCGGAAAGTGCGTGGGGACCTCCGGTCCTAGCACCTCGTATCCTTGGGCTTCTGCGTCGGCGAGGAGTCGCTGCCCATTAGGGCAAGTCTTCATGGAGTTCCATGCAGTGTGTTTGCAGTTGAAGTCACCGGCTACAATCGTGGGCAGTGGCGAGTCCAACAGATCGTGGACATCGGCCACTGCAAGGCGAGAGCTGGGCGGCTTGTAGAACGCGAACACACGCAGAGGGTGGCGGTCGACGCAGATTTCCACGCCGAGGGCGTACGACGACCGGAGAGTCGTCGGCAACGGCAACGGTTGGTGGATGACCTGACGCTTCACTAGGACGGCCAATCCCCGGTAGGCGCGTCCGAGCGCTGATGTCTCCTCCTTTCTGTAGGCGACGTAGCCTGGAATTTTAAGGCGGTCACCCGCCTTAAGATGGGTTTCCGAGATCAGGGCTACGTCGATCTTCTTCTCGGCCAGAAGATGTCGCAGCAGGGTGACTTTGGCTGCAGAGAGTCCGTCGGCATTCCAGTGTAGAATCCTCAGTTGGCTAGTGAACGCTATAAAGGTCTGCCAGCCTCCTGAGGATGATCGGGACAGGGCTCTGTCCCGACTGGATGGCTACGAGGAGCTCCTGCAGGATCTCCACGAGCGTGGTTATGGCCTCGGCTCGACCGTCGTTGGCTCCCGTTCCTGACTTCGCCTTCTTCCCCTGGGATGGGGCGGCGACCGTGGGGAACGGACCAGTCGGTGGTTGCGGCTGCGACGTCGCGGTCGGGGCAGTCGAGGGCTGCTCGGGCTGCTGCGAGGCGGAGGGCGGTTGAGGTCCCGTCTTGGACTTCTTCCCTCCGCGCTTGCGTCGTCTCCTAGGCGGACGGGTCCCGTCGTTAGCGGTCGCCATGAGGGAGTTTCCCGCGTTGCCCTGGTCGACGGTGGGCTGGGATGAGGCGGGCAGGGCTGCACCGGTCCGCACTGTTACTCCGGCTTTTTTATTTCGGGCCTCCCGCTTGTAGGCCGTGCACTCGGTGCTGTTTGCGGGGTGCGCCCCTCCGCAGTTGGCGCACGTCGCCGGCTCGGTGAGCGGGCGCGGGCAGTCCTTGGCGCTGTGTGGCTCGCCGCAGCGGACGCAGGCGAGAGGGCGGTGGCAGTTGAGCGACGAGTGCCGGAAGCCCTGGCACCGGTGGCACTGCGCGGGGCCCTTTCTGCCTCGCCAGGCTTCAATTTTGACTCCCGGCATGCCCAGGAGTTCTGTGATGGCGTAGATCGCCGGCGTCGTCTCCGCGGTACGCTGCAGCTGGGCATGGAATATGCAGCCGGGCCGGCCGGCGCGCGCGCGGATCTGGCGGACGAAATCCGGGACGAAGCCCTTCTCCTTCAGGTCTTCTTCAATTTCTGCCGGCTCGGTGTTCGCCGGCAGGCCTCGGATGGCTACCTTGAGGCTCCGTTCCGATGGTAGGCCGTAGCAGAACCAGACCAACCCATTAGTCCTGGTCTGCTCCCCAAGGTAGCGTTGCACGACCCTGTACTCCTCCTCGTCGCGCGGCGTAAAAATGATGCCCTTATTGAGCGGGCGGGCGCTAACTTGGTGGCCCAGCAAGGTCCGCAGCTTGCGGAAGTGCCCGGGCCAGTCGGACATAACCTCCACGATTCGAAAATTATGAAGCCTACTTATGGGTTCTCCGGCGAACTATCGTTGGCGCGATCTATTTCGATGCCAGCGCCATCTAACGGGATACTGGGGTGCTGGCGGTTTTAGTGCTGCTACTCGTCAGGTAGCGTTAGTAGTAGCTGTTATGCCGCCTCCGTGGTATCTTGTTTACAATAGTAAATTATCAAACAACATCCGCAGCTTGGCGAATCATTGTATTGTGGTACACTTTGTTGTTTAATGTTATAAAATAAATAAATAAAAAATAAAAAACATCTATGTAATTATCTTTTTTTATAATCGTTGGTAACTCCCCGCTGCACCCGTCGGCCTGCATTAGCCCCGGCTGTCAAATTACTGGCGAGGTCAGCTCTTAAAAAGCTTTTCATTTAGCGAGATTGTGATTGGCGGCGAAACATTGCTTATTGGGTTAATGGTTAATATTTATTGATGACGTCAGCGACATTTCAATTTAGACGCGAACCGATAATCAATTTGGTGGCGTTACAGATAATAAAGTTTTTGACGGGTCCTCGTTAACGGATATGCTTTGTCACAGTTTCGTGTCGAGTTTGGTCTATTTTGAAAGTGTTGCCAAGATGAAAATCTACACTCAGGTGGAATTTAACATTCTTAGCTTTCACGGCTAATGCTTAAAACCCTCGGAAACCCTTTGTTAGGGTCGGAGGTCGGAAAAAACAAATCAAAATATTATTTAATAACATAATTTGATGTATGTAACAACAAAAACTAGTGAAGACTAAAATGAAATAGTCAAAGTCAAACAATTATTTATTTTGTTCAAGTAGGCCTAACACCAAGTATTTTTATATTGTTGTACATATATCAATACCAACGCTGAAAAATAAAATCTACCCGCGGTTCAGTATGGAAATAGTTCAGTACACAGTATACACTTGTTTCGCTTAATAAGTTGAGATTAAATGTTAGAAATGCATATCTGCAGTAAATAATACCTAGTAGACTCGAAAGGAACTGAATAATTTCTCCATAACATGCACCGAGCTAGGTACGAGCAGAGTGCACCTCCAGTATTTCACAATTTTCTGTACGGCGTCGGCAAGTTTGTTTGATTCTGCGCGGAGTTAATTTAATGCAGCGCGGACGTGTTTGCTCAGAGTAAAGGCCCATTTACATGCTACTCGTAGCAGTTTACTCGCCTTGGGTATACCTACGATGATAGTGCCATGTAAAGGTGGGACCACACCGCAGCTTAAAAACGGTGACGTCACAGAGTCGGAATGCCGAATCGCATCGGTGTCTTTCTTTACACAATCCCTCCACATCGCTGCTTCAAAACGGCGATGTCACGGAATCATGTCTTTCTTTGCACAACTCTTCCATGTCACTTCTTAAAGACGGTGTTGGCACAGAATCGTATTGACGCATCGTTTCCACAGCATTTTTAACGCATACACATCGCTCAAAATACATAAACTTAATTTATACGTGGTAAAGTTTAAGTTTGAAGTATTAATTTGGAGTAACGAAAGTTAACGCGTGGATTAAATAATTAAAGATTTTATTTTTGCCCGCCAATTGTACTTTTTTATTGTGCAATAAAGATGAAATAAATAAAAAAACAAATAAAACATTAAGAAATAAAACTATGAAAACGGATAAACTCGCGTATATTAACTAATTTTAACTTCATTCCGACGTTTCGAACACTTTACAGGGTTCGTGGTCTGCGGATGACCAGTCATCCTCATCATGATGATGGCATGAGTAATCCTCGCGGTAACCGAAGAAAATATTAAATAAAACATTATTAAGGCTTTAACTACATGCTAAAAATTTGGTCCTTAATCTGTCCTTGGTTCTTTCACACTTAAAATTGCATCTTTAAGAACAATGACCACCCAGACATATAATATTAAATATAATCTGAATTGTGTATATTTGTTTAACATATTATATTGGAAACTTTTACGCGAGTTTTCACTTCTGTCGCGGGTTTTATACATCATTTATAGGAATTATTTTGATATGATTTTCCGACAGTTACGTTCTACGTATCGTTCTACTAATACGATTATTTCTCGTGCTATTTCAATGACGAGTAAGTTTAGATCATACTTCATACCCAATACTGGCATGGTGTAAACGGGTCGCTAGCCGGGTCAGGGAGGCGTCGACATCGAAGTGAGCCAAGGCTCCGGCCGCCAGTGCACCGCGGCCTCCCGGGGGCTACTGCCACACGGTCCACGTGTTGTCTCCCTGTCACAGGTACGTACGAATTTATAGGTGCAATAGAGAGGCAATAATATATGTCGATCGTGGATTGCAAAGACCAAAATATTAAATTAAGTTTCAAGGATCAAATTTTTGGTACATTCAAGGACTGAACTAAATCTATGCTTTAAGTTTTCTATTGTGACAGTGGGATCATTAGTCCGCCAGTGTAATGCGGCCTCCCGGGGACTACTGCGACACGGTCGACGTGTTGCCTCCTTATCACAGGTACGTACGAATTTATAGGTGCAATAGAGAGGCAATATGTCGATTGTGGTTCGCAAGGACAAATTCAAAAATCTTTTTTCGAGCTGTTTCTATCACTCCAATAGCGATTTCCTTGGAGTGGCAGAGGTAGATGCTCGAAATGTACGGTTTGATAAATTAAAACGATAAAAAAAAATTGGCTATTAGTAGTTCATTTATGATTTTAGTTTTGATAGTAATATCAACAAAAGCAAAACATACTAACACGGGCGTGACAAAAGTGTCTATATTGTAAAAAAATTGCTCGTTTTCTATGTACACGGGAATAGTACTTTTGTATAACACAAGTTTTTAAGCTAACATGGTCATTTACATTATTGTTAAGAACTAAGAGGCTTCGAAGAGATCTTCTGTGTATACAGCTTTTAAGTGGAAACGGGACCTGCTTTTGTCCATACAAACGTAAACCGGATATTTACCATGCAAATAAATTGCAATTCTTGAGCACCCGATATTTCGGCCGGCACTATTGCAAATGCTATCTTGTTGGTGCGTCAGTTACTCTTCGAAGCCTCTTAGTTCATAACATAAGAATACCACTACTCCTACTCTCAGGCAGCGATGGGAATGCTTCGTGTCGCGAAGGCCGAGATGCATTGTTACGGCGAGTGATGCAACGTTCTGGAACATTCCCGTCAATGTTGGGGTTATCATATTTCTTCATTACCTACGCTCGGGATACATTGATAAATAAATAAATATATTAGGACATCTTACACAAATCGACCTAGTCCCACAGTAAGCTTAATTAAGGCTTGTGATGTGGGTACCAGGCGACGATATGGGTAAGGCCGCGGATTTTGACGAATTCGGAGCTTAAAATTTGTCTTGTTCATAAAAAAAACTGATAACATCTAGAGAACTCTGATCAATTTTAAAATATTCCCCTATGCTCAGTACATGTAATCAAATGAAATAGCTAATTTAGCTCTTTATTTAAAATTAATAAATAAATATTTCTGCCAAAAACGTAACGAAAGTCGAGTAATTTTTTCGACTACGAGTACTTAAAACCTTTTTTTTATATTATTAGACTTGTCAGCATTAAATGTTTGTTTTTAAACCAAATTATAATGATAAACGATTGCTTCGTTCATTATGGACTTATGATATGTGAACAATTTTACTGTTTTCTTTCCCTTTACTTTTTGGGTCACCAATTCCAAACTTACGTTACGATTCTTTCGTAACGCTTTTTTAAGGTCATATTGAAGCCAATGTTGGTAGAAATTTGTTTATCGACACTAGCAAATCTTATTCTAGTAGGGCGACACCCATAAGCACACTCACTCCCATTAATTCGTTAACAAATGGTTGTCACAGTGCACGCGGCGAAAGTTTTAGCAAAAAACGTCCAAAGTGGTAGTGTGATTTTCACGGTAAGTAGTGATTATTATTAAACGGCTGTTTTTCATACGAAAGGGTTTAGTTTTAAACGTCAGTAGCATGTACTATTATGTTCAGATTGCAATTATTTACCAAGATAATCAACCTTTTTTCAAATATACGTTACACTTGTGCTACGAATACGTTACATTTTTACAAAACGTAACGTATTTTTTATGTTACGTAACGAAAATATGTAGTAAAGGGAAGTGAACACAGAAATTTACTAATTTAAATGAGTTTTATTAGATTTTGAATGACAGCATACTGTAACAAGTGTTTGCGAAACTAATCAAATTATTTTGTTATTAGGTATTTTGATTTCCGTTTTTAGAAGTAATCAGCTTTTTCCAGTGGGTAATTTTACCCCCTAGGGCTAATGAAATACAGTACAATTATTAACGCGTTTATTAGTGTTAATTAATAACAGTTCATTTTCCATTTAAGCATTTATGGTGATTTATTTTAGTTTATTTAGTTCCAAAGATTATGGCATTAAAACATTTGTAAATACTGTTAATTTAAGTAATTACTAAGTATGAGAAATTACATTATATGGGTTGATTATTATATTTGATTAAAACAAGTATTTAGCGATAAAAATATGTTTTTTTTTTACGACCTTTACTTTATTTAATCAGAGTTCATACCAGTATGAGCTGAGCTTTATAGTAACTTTCGTTGCGTTTTATGGTAACGTAACGTATTTTTTTTATGTTATGTTTGTGTCACATTCGTCAAAATCCGCGGCCTTACCCATATATGTAATAGATAGATACATATAGACACTTAAATACATAGACAGCCATGACCAAGGAACAAGTATTTGTGATAAATAAATACACAAATAATACCCTCGCCGGGATTCGAACCCGGAACCTTCAGCTTCGTAGGCAGGGTCACTACTAACTAGGCTACGGAGGCTGACAAACGTGCAACTTGATGTAAACGTGCGGGGTCCCAACGCTGGTCCAGTCCTTGTTGGGGACTACATAGTACATACACCCTTGAATTTCATCGCCGGTGTATGCCGGTTTCCTCACGATGTTTTCCTTTACCGTAAAGCATTAAATACATTGATGTAGACGTAGGAGTATGAGCGAGTTGACGGGTCTACGAGAGTCGTAGACGGTCTACGGCGTAGCTGCTACGATTATATCAGCAAAAAATAGAATATATATTTTCGCCTATTTTCTTATTTGCTAATGGTAGGAATAGTATCGTAAAGTACTCAAATTGTTATATCTTGTAGTTATTAAATAACAAGCATATGAATAATGAGCGGTAAACATACTTAACAAATAAATGGGTAAGTATTTTTTTCCTCATTTTATCTCTTTCCACTCCGTCACGCTTTTATTTTTGCACTTTTTTAAACTAATACCAAATTCTACTTTTGCATCTTAGGTCATCTTTCATAATAGTAAAAAAAACTTAGTTTATCCTTTTTTGGAACAAAACATAAGTAAGACAACGAAAATACGAAAATCTTTCAAAATCATGTTCTTAATGTAATCACATCTTTTTTCGTTTTATGGCACTTTTTCAGAAAAATGTCGAGCGTTTTGGTCGACGGTCGAGTCGCAACTGACAAAATGGCGGTTTAGCACTGAAGTTAGTCTCGAAAGAGTGATAGTGCAAAAAGGGCACTTGCATAACTTTGATACTTTCTAACGTCAAATCGACAGGTGTCTTAGTGTCACGTAAAATATAAGTGTTAATAATGTCGTTTTTGCAATAAAATAATTTTTCATGGTTTTTGAGTTGTGTCGCTTTTTAACCGACTTCAAAAAAAGGAGGAGGTTCTTAATTCGACTGAATTTTTTTTTTTTTTTTTGTATGTATGTTACCTGATATCTCCGAGAATAGTGAACCGATTCTAAAATTTCTATTTGTGATCGAACGTGTATTACCCCGAGATGGTCCCATTGGCACCAAGGAGAAATCGAGGGATCTCTTCAAATGTTATAGGTACATGTATGGCGCTTTTGGTAATTTTCATTCATTTACAAGAATTTGCATTCAGAAAGTAGGATTTGAGGAAACCAATGATGGAAACAAATCGGGAATCTTGGAGAAACCGGTTGAAGTCGGTTTTTTAAATTTTTAATTTGGTGATTATGTATTTAATGGACGATATAATAGATAGACAAATATAGACAGCCACGACCAAAGAACAAGTATTTGTGATAAATAAATTCGCAATTAAATGTCCTCGCCGGGATTCGAACCCGGAACCTCCAGCTTCGTAGGCAGGGTCACTACCAACTAGGCTACGGAGGCTGAATTGTCTCGACCTTTTGAAATAAAAAGTAGCTCGGTGGTGGCTCAGTGGTTTAGACGTTTGACTTTCATTCCGGAGGTCGTGGGTTCAAACCCTGGCTCGTACCAATGTTCAAATTCCGAAACTTATGTAGGGAATATCAGATGATATTTACCATTAGATTTCGGTGAACGAAAACATCGTGAGGAAACCTGCATACATCCGCAAAGAAATTCAAAGGTGTGTGTAAAGTTTCCAACCCGCTTAGGGCCAGCGTGGGGACTATAGCCCAATCCCTCTCATATATGAGAGGAGGCCTGTGCCCAGCAGTGGAACATTATATAGGCTAAAATATTATATTATTAAACGAGTCTTAATCACGTAAAACTTACGTTTAATATTATCCTGATGTTTCGGGTATGATATTATAGGTGTCACATTATGCCCATAATCGTGAAAGTTGAAATCAATATGACGTCATTTGAAAAGTTTCCATATTGGTGGCTAATGCTCATTTGCCACCAATATGGCTTGCTATCAGTTAGCCATGTACTCACATGGACTAACTGATAACAAGAGGAGGCCGTAGCCTACGGAGGCCTGTGACGTCATGAAATGTCAAAAATTCCTGAGCCTGCTCACACCTTTGAACACACGTTAACGAGTCACGTCACGTCATATCAATAATTAATCAAGGCGAGATTTATAAATCTCTCACATCCCTCGGAGGCCCATACATTAATTGAGCAAGGGATTTTCACCGGATGAAATATAAGGTTGCCTACATTGGTTTAATAATTCAAAGTTTCTAGTTTATTGGAAATGAATAATTGAGCGATCGTTCAAGGGATTTTCTCAGCAACAGATCCGTGGGTAATTGATAGCGGATCCGTCCAAGGATACAGGGATCTTATATTCATTTTGCGTTAATAACCGTGGGTTATTGGTTCTGTCGGGGATTAGTGGGGCTTACGGCATCGGCGGGTGTATGTAATAGGGTAGTAATTTATGTTGTGAGCGTTAGGAAAATTGAGATGGAGATTATTCTTGGAATACTTTCTTAATATAGATTAGGCTCATGAAGCCCAATCAAACGTGCATTTATGCAACTTTGATAGTGGTGTAATTATATGTTTTACTGTACACAGGTAAACGAAAAGGCAAATTTATGTTGACCCACTTTTTATGTCTGTTATGTAAGTATACAGTGTGTAACTTTACCACCATGCACTTTTATCGAAACCGAGGAATAAGAAGATTTTTAGCCAAAACCGTGAGCATTATTTATTTGACTATTTATTGGTTTAATTTTCAATACTTTAATTAATAAAGTGACACGTCAAGTACATACGTCATTTTACTTCCAATCCTAAACAATCCCTATCTCATAACAACCTCACCCTTATCTTATCCGCGCTCTATCAAGATCTACGATCATACTACTTTGCCATGATTGTCCTCGTACGTGATTGTGTTCGCCAGCTGTCCCCTACGTGGTCGGTTCCCACGGCCAACAATGAACAACGGACGACGGACAACGACCAACTCCGCATTACTCCGCAAATGTTTGAACGACCCGATTTCTGCGTGATTTCACTGTCATATCTACTTTGCTTATCCATTTATTTTAACTTTATTGCATAAAATTATTAACTTATTTGGCAGCCTCCGTAGCCTAGTTGGTAGTGACCCTGTCTACAAAGCTGGAGGTTCCGGGTTCGAATCCTGGCGAGGGCATTATTTGTGTATTTATTTATCACAAATATTTGTTCCTTGGTCATGGCTGTCTATGTATTTAAGTATCTATATGTATCTATCTATTATATATATCGTCACCTGGTACCCACACCACAAGCCTTAATTGAGCGTACCGTGGGCCTAGGTCGATTTGTGTAAAATGTCCCAAGATATTTATTTATTTATTTATTGTATTTAAATAAGGTGAACTTAATTCTATGAGGAATTCTGTAACACACAACCTTAAAGCAAAGAAGAAAGAATTGTAGATTATCAATTCAACTTTATTATCAGTTTATCTCCGTATAGATTGATGAAAAATTAAGGTCAAACATAATTATAGTTTCAAAATTTTCGATTTTCTTTGTGAATCATTTTGTACAATACCCGCTTTTATATGTGTAGGCAT
Organism: Thaumatotibia leucotreta; assembly: GCA_025490895.1. Classification (NCBI taxonomy): domain Eukaryota; kingdom Metazoa; phylum Arthropoda; class Insecta; order Lepidoptera; family Tortricidae; genus Thaumatotibia; species Thaumatotibia leucotreta. Next base: position 50,614 of record JALPQI010002873.1, on the reverse strand, counting down.
GACGACTGTACGTCGTTTTACGAGCCGCATATAAACAGGTGGTAATCCGAAATGTGCGGACGTAAAAGTGCCCTATTTCTTTTCTACCGCCGTCTCTAACCTCCCTCTATCTTGAAGGACACTTCTAGAAGCCTATAGTAATCTCAAAAATAAAATAGATATATATAAATATTTAAACGTCCAACGGCTTGGAACAGATACGGATCAAGGCATACGATGAGGAAGGGTTAATATGTATTTAAAACCTAACCCATTTAAACTACATTGCAATGCAATGTCGGTTCATGATAGAAACACATACGTTTGTTTACGGTTTAGTTATAATATCAAAAAGACACACCGTATATCAAACAAGCCTTCAACTGTACTGTCAAGTGAGTTGAAGTTAGAAATATAGCACTTAGCATTCCAAAAATATGTCCCAGCGTTCCGACCGCTGTAATAAGGGCGTACATATTTAAAGCGGAGAGTGCACCGTATATTTATCCCTCGGTGGGGATGAAGCGGGGATGAAAGTTTAATGCCACGGGATATTGCGTAAGACGGGCGAAGCTTAGCACGGGCTTAAAATTCATAAGATTTTTACCTTGCGCACCTTACATGTTAGGAAGGATAACTTTACATATCGCGGTTAGTCTTGCGAGCTATTTTCTTCTTGGCACGTTTTCGTGTATATATTTCAAATGAAATTAATTTTTCTTTTAACGGAATTTAAGGAGCCTTCTGAGTCGTCTGCTTTTATATTATTGATTTGATGGTAAGATAATATCAGGAAAATGCGGTTCCAATTTACGTCAGTGACAGAGACGCAATCAGTTTGGGGAACCTCCTGACACCCCGCATATAGCTAATAAGAGCTAAAAGAGTAGTGACAATTATTATATATGTATTGAATGGCATTTATCTAGAATATTGTCTAATTGATCTACTTCTCGAATAACCACGGAATAAAGTCAAAAAGTAGAATATGTTTTTGGCCAACGGTACACAAATTATTTCGAATTTGTTTATTTGTACAACACTGTTAAAGTACTTACGTTAGTACAGGTCTTACAAAAACGGTGCATATACACATAAAGAAACACTTTATTTTCGTACAAATAAATAATTTTAATTTGATTTGTTTAACGTCGGCCAACACACAGTCTTTAAAAATACACTTAGCTAGACTAAGGTAAGACACCTGCCTTCCTATCTTGAGGTAAATCAAGTCAAACCTACATTGATCAAATGTAGGAAAAAGTTTTCGTCAAAATGCTTTTGTAGGAGAGACAGATCTAAAATATAATCCACCAACAAGAAAAAAGCACTTAGTTTATGATGATGTGATGGTTAGTAGTTAATAAGATTAATTCAATAGTCTTAGGTAAAGGCAGGTGTTTGATATTCCAGGCAGCGTGGGCAGGAGCCCCATCCCGCCGAGATTGGACGCATTAATCCGGGCGGCGGGGAATGCAAATGCAATCGACGCTGCAGCGGTGCACTGTGGGCTCACTCGGCGACGTCCATCAAGCTTTTATAGCTGTCTGTCCGTTACAACATGCCGGATCGGTTTAGGCCCTAGGCTCAGTTATATTATAAAGACGATGTTTTTTTATTCCACTTATGACATGTTCAATCAAAACAAAAGTGATTCAACTGTAAGAGGTTATGTAATAAATAATAATAATTTAATGTAGAATAAGTATAGAAACAGAGCGCATCTCGCCATGAAGCGTTACAGTTTGGCGAGAACATAATGTATAGTTGTTAAGTTGAAAATTTTAGTAAATAAAAAAAAAATAGTAATCTGCAGTAACATTTTAATTTGGCGACAAGTAATTTGCAGTAACATTTCAAATATCATAAAAGGCACAATGAACAAAATCGTTAACAAATATTTGAAAAACCCTTGCATCAGTTCGCTTTATTGTATCCATAAAGTATGGTTTACATACCTTGCGAAGCCCAAAAGCCGAGATCGGTAGGGCCAGGGCCGAAGGCCCGAAGCGCCCTCCGAAGCACGGGCCAAGCTGCCAGAGCCCATCGCTCCCATGCTACACAATGGGAAAACGTAACAAACAAACATTAAATTGATATACTGTGTAGTATACACATACACAATACCTTTATAGTATACAAAAAGGCCCAAAGTATCAGTATTCAAGAAATACTATGGAAGAAGAAGCATGAAATTACACTTTCTTGCACTAAAAATAAACATAACGAACCACGACCAAAAAACTCAGACACGTGTTTCACGTAGCGACGAGGCGTCCTCAGGAGACCCGAGACGTCGACAGCGCGCCGTGAGTCCGGAAATTTCTAGAAAAATATTTAAGTAAAAATAAATTCCATAAAATAAGGCCACTATACTTACTGTAAAACTATCTGGTGACTGAGGGCATGATGCTATCAACGTTATATTACCATAGAAAAGTGGCCATACTGCCTTTTCTTCAAATTGAATTTTACCGAATATGAATTGCCGATAATTCACTTGGCCGACATTCGTTTGGCCGAATTTTCATTTGCCAACTAGGTTTGGTATGGTAGGTTAGATTGGATTATATCCCTCCATCGGGTGCCCACCTTGTTGTGGTAGAGGGGCTCAGTAACCGTGGACTAGTCACCCAAGCACGATTTTTGAAATAAATTCAGCGAAAGTTGGTCGAGAAACTCGAGAATTGTTAATTGGCGAAACGATTTTCAGCGTTCAGACAACCGAGCAAAAGAGATACAACTAGGCTCTCAGTCGTCATAAAATTTTGCGGTAAGCAAAGTTCAAAGTTGTAAAGCCTTTGTGAATAGTGTCTCAGAAGACGAGTGTCTCAGCGAGACCGCAGCGAGGACTGCGGTCGTCGCCGTCGCCGCCGGCAGCGCTATACTCGGCCCACGTTTTGTGGCTTGTTCGTCGGCTGCTCCAAATAGAGCTTGCTGTATGTAGCTTGATTGAAATTGAGGTTGACGAGACGGTTGCTAAATTTGAAACGGGAGCTGAGTGTGAGATGTATTCAAATGTCAGAATGCGTTTTATTGGTAATATTGGGACGGCAATATTTTGCCGTGTGGTGACGGTAGTAAGTATACATTTGTCAGCACCTCAACTCTCGTGGTTGTCGTAAGAGTCAGCTAAGGGATTGAAGTGTCACTGATTATTTATTTATCGAAGATTGATGATGGGCAGCAGCATCATGAATCATAGTGGAAAAACTACTGCGATCGCCCATTCGCTTGCCCAGTGTGGCGATTGGACATTACCTAACCTCCTAATGCGTCCAGAAGTTAAAAAACCAAGCTATGTAGGTATAATAATTTAATTTCGTCCACTGTTTCGAGTTTCAATAAAAGTGTACAATGCCTGTTCTACAAGCAAGATCATTTATTTTCATCACACCTGCTCGTAAAAAGTGTTATTATACGCAGGCATACTTGAACGTAAATGAGCTGTATTATGCCCGTGGGCAATAATGGATTTTCACACGACATTACGTCGCACTAGCGCGGCGCGCATTGAATCTTCCACTTCTACGTCATGCTTTTTATCCAAAAATTTCATTTCGTCGTAGTATACGTACACCTTTTTCTTACCACCTCCTGAACCCGAGGCAGTATTTTTTAGTGTATTTTTACAGCGCATATACGCATCTCTCGCAGTCTTCCAACGCTGCCCTACTATTTTTTCTGAAACAATAAGAAAATTATGTAATGTAATACTTGTTAGGTAATAATATTTTTTTTTTCAGGTTTCTGGCATCAGGGAGTTCTTACGTAGATCTACATTATCATTATCGGCTTGGGGAATCAACTATCAGCAAAATCGTTCCAGAAGTGTGTACAAAAATTTGGGAAGTTTTACATGACGAAACTTTGAAATTTCCATCGTCACGTGAAGATTGGTTGACAATCGCGAAAGGTTTTGAAGCAAATGCCAATTTCCCCAACTGCATCGGAGCGATAGATGGCAAACACGTCGTTCACGTATTATACACGTATTATATGTCCTGCACATAGTGGAAGTTTATATAGTAACTATAAAAAGTATTTTTCTATCGTTCTCTTGGCTCTTTGTGACGCCAATTACTGCTTTACATACATTAATGTGGGTTCTTGTGGAACAGATTCTGACTCGACGATTTTCAAGGACAGTAACTTGTTCACGAAGTTTCAAAATGGCGGTATAAATTTACCGGAACCAAGACAATTACCTGGGATCCATGGGACAACATTTCCTTACATGATTGTCGGTGATGCAGCTTTTGGAATATCACGTCACGTCCTAAAACCATATGCTCGAAGCAACATGACTCACAAAAAAAAAAAATTTAACTACCGTCTTAGCAGGGCGAGACGCTACATCGAGTGTACTTTCGGTATAATGTCAAATAAATTTGGAATATTTCAAAAGCCTCTGAGGACTTCATTGGCTAACAGCATCAAAATAGTTAAAGCATGTTGTGTGTTACATAACTTTGTAAGAGTACGTGACGGATATAATGTTAATGACACTATGACGATTTCGGGTATGCAAAATTCACCCAACCGCAATGTACCGAATCTTACTCGTTCCGGCGATAGTATAAGAGACGCATTAGCAAACTACTTTGTTTCACCAGAAGGGTCTGTACCCTGGCAAAACCAATCTATTCATTAAAAATAAATATAAATGCACCTACCTAATTACGGAGCACAGTTATAGATGTGTTTAAGTTTAATAATAATTAAATACTAAAAAAAAATATGTTTTACTCACCGATGTCCTTTTTCTTCCGATCCTCGAAACTTAAAAAGTCTGGGTACAACGTCTCGCAAATTTGCGTCCATGCCTTTTGTCTTGCATCCCGATCTTTATACAAGTTATGAGTTAAATCCCACAGTTCAGGGCGCTGGCGCACCTCACTTATCACTCTCTCTGTGTCAAGCGTCGTGTCAGCCATAGTTGCCCGTAAAATACAATTGTGTGATCGCCTGTGCCAGGTACGCGTGCGTACAGCGTAGCGGCCAGCTTCGCACTGAGCGCGCAATAGCGATCTATAACGCGTCAGCGCACCGACGTACGCGGCGCTGACGAGCGAGACCGACGCGCGCCATCAGCGGCGCGTAGCAATAAATCTGCCGCGGACGCCGGCGTTGCAGTGCGGAGGCCCATTGATATTGTGGATATTCCTACGCGCGACCGATGTCAGCGACCGACGTCAGCGTAGGAGGAAATCAAGCCATAGGCTACGGTGACTGCTTCCCATCAGGCGGGCCGTAGGTATGCTTGTTTGCCACCGACGTGGCATTAAAAAAAAAGTAATAAAAATGTAATAAGTTAGCTTATTAGTATAAATTACTCAGGATATCAGAATGTTATCTCTTCGAAGTCTGTAATCTATATTTTTTATCATTTGTCAAATAAACATCATATAAACCTTTTCTGTCACTTTCCAAAAAAAAAATAAGCCCCACTTGAACAATCTTGGGTTAGCCTATTAACATGGGATTAAATGGTTAACGGCTTGTTTCACAATGCCCGGATAAATTAATACCCTGTTCAAATGACCACTTATCCTTTTCGCCAGGCATATAATAGAAAAGGACACTTACATTTATCTGAGACATTATTTTATTCAGGGATTGTGTAACAGCCTTATCTATTTGTATTGTCTTATCTAGTAAACAACTTTCTAACCTAAAAGTACACGTTTTCTGTTGTAAACTGCCATATTTGCCTATACCAAAATAACCGAGTTCGTATTTGTGCAGTCCGTCCGTCATCATCATCATCAGCCTATGTTAGTCCGCTGCTGGACGTAGGCCTCTCCTCTAACTAAGCGTATAGACGCAATAGAAGGTAAATGCCCATAATCGCCACGCTGGGCAAGCGGATTGGCGATCGCAGTAATGTGTTTACTATGATGACGCTGCTGCCCATCATCAATCTTGTAAAATGGTCAGTGACACTTCAATCCCTTAGTCGACTCTTACGACACCCGCAGGAGGAGTGGGGGTGGTGACAAATGTATTCTTACTGCCGTCACCACACGGCCGTCCACGGGCGTCCGTAGTGATTAGTAAATTGCTTAATTTTTAATGAAGGAAACAGCAGTTTACAACAGAAAATGTGTGCTTTTAGGTTAGAAAGTTGTTTACTAGATAAGACAACTAAGGATGAATGGACCGTAAGTATGCTATTTTCAGCAATAGCATTATTGCACTAAGGTTTTTAATTAGCATGGTGTAGGCACACCGGAAACTCAAAAAAGCCTAATATTTTAAAATATTTAATACTCTTTATGCACTACTCAATATTTTGTGCAATTTACAACATCGTATTTTTAAATTACTCAATTAACTTAGAATTTATATACCGAAGAACGAAAAAAGAACAGTTCTTTTGTATTGAGAAAATACCGGTATCCGGTCCCTGGCCTACACTGGCTACACTGTCCACTTCACCGCGGCCACCTGCGGCCATCGGCTTTTACGATTTCAGCACTTCACTTACCCCGTCATAACTCTTCACGCTTGACGCATTTATTGCCCAAAGATGCGAACATATTTTACGTTTTTATTCGGCGACGTTTATTCAGGTGCGGAACCCGCTGACAAATGTGTCCGGGACAGCCAGTGAACAGTTGCCCTACCATGAGCTGTCGCTACGTTATTAACGCGCGTTTACTTTCTATCCATCCCGCTCGTATTTGCATTATAATCATTTTGGCGCGAGCGAGCCAGATATAAAGTAAACGTGCTAATAACGCCGTGGCGTAATATTAGGTTTTACTCGATACATAAAACAGGTCACGATAGACTGAAGACTGAATCGAGTACAGATGTAGTGAGAAATGACTTGCCATCGGAAACGTTCGTCAACGTCATGCTGTTTCAGTCTATCTCACTGAGACTGACAGTAATAGCTGTCATGCTACTTCAGTCAGACTCGGTGACACTGCCTGATACAGCATGTGTTTACGAACGTTTCCGAAGGCAAGTAATTTCTCACTACACCTGTACAACCTATAACATAAGACATTTATTCGTGGTATAGGTTTACAACAATAGTTAGCCTGGTTCCTGCACTAGGCATAGCCTATACTGCAGGTAACCAAAATTCGGAAAAGATACATATTCTTTACATTCCAACTTATGGTACAGCTACTGTAGTAGCCGTACCATTACTTTTCAGCTATCGATTACGTTAGGTTTTTCTCGTTACGTAAATCATTATATTATTATTATTGTAGATAAGGGCTAGAAAATTTGCCACATCGACCGGTTGCTATTTATTGTGGTAGCCCTGTTGTATAGTTCATTACTAATACCCGTTGAGTCTAGGAAGTTCCAGATTCTTTGGGCTATAATAATATTCTGTACCTCGTGAGGATGAAGTACCTGCCTACCTAGGTGAATACTTCTTTTGTGCATTCGTGGTCCGTAGGAGCAGAGGATGTGCATAGCAGTTTCCTCTGATTCCTGACAGAACCTGCATGTCGCTTCTTGTTTCTTACCCATTAGAAACATATGTAAATCATTCTGTCGCGCTCGCACTGATTTATTGGAGCGAGCGCGATGTCCTGTTTAAATGAGCACAACCTAACGTAACTGGTGCTTGTCAACTCATGGTACGGCCACGGGACAGCGAGTGAACAGTTATTGCGATAAAGTAAACCGGCCTAGCGTGAAAGTATTTCATGTCGTGAAATATTGTTGCGCATTTTCTTATCCGTGTGTAGTGGCCGGCGAAATAGCCCGTGATGGACGAGCGTCGTTACTTATGCTTTTATTACACCCGGTCGGTGGCAAACAACCCTGCTGATTGCAAAGCAGCTAGTCTAGTCTAGACAGAGACACTTTAGAGTTTCTAGACGCCCTAAACATACTGGCAACTTTGTGATTATTATTTGCAAACTTTTATGGCTGAATCAGATTATTTAAGCGCTTAATTGTGGCTTAGCGGTAAAACGCACGGCTGCTACGCAGCGATCGTGAGTTCGCTCCCCGGCTCGTACCAATGAGTTTTTCAAAAACTTATGTACGAAATATCATTTGATATTCACAAGTGCTTTGCGGTGAAGCAAAACATCGTGAAGAAACCTGAATGCACCTGCGAAGAAATTTAAGGATGATTGTATGTGAATTCCCCAACAAGTACTAGGCTAGCGTTGGGACCATGCAAAATAGGCATGTTTGATGTCAAGTTGCGGAAAAATGGCCAGAATACAACAACAACAACAGATTATTTAAGTGGGTATACCTAACGTACCTAAGTTGTTGTTTACCTAAGAGGCCAATGCATAGGAGTAGGTTATCAAACGATAACTTATATTTGCAGTGAATATAACATGGCAGGGTTTCCGCAGAACTCAATCTCACCAGCTTAGCTATTTCGAAATCTTTAGACAAGTTTAGGACGGAGACCGCAAGCCATCTTGGGTCGGCTCGGCTTGTCGATACTAAAGTTGATGTTATTGATCACATTCATTCGATTTATTACACTGGTGAGAAATTGGTTTACAAGAATAGCTTTAGTAACATCCAATGTAACAATACAATTCAAAAAAATAAATTGGTACTAATTTCAGAAGGTATACTCGACACACAACCATCAAACCTTGCGTTCGGATCTGGAGGTCCCAGGTTCAAAGCCCAGCACGGACATTTGTTTGAAAATTATGCATGTTTATGGGAATTTATGTTTGATGAAACTACGTATGTAGGTAACTAGGTATATTATCCTCGCTTAGTTCCTAAAATACAAGCTTTTCTTAGTATCAGACTAGGTTGATTTGTGTATAAGTTGTCTTTAAATATTTATTTTATTACTTATCTACACGGTGGAATTTAATCGGTGAACAGGAACCCATTTTTCTAATTCAGTAATCGATGGCGGTCACGTTTATGTAGTACTTAAGTGGAACCAAGTTTTTTTTAGCATAATTTTTTTTATGTTGAAATTAAAATTTATTGTCACCCTACTAATGGTTTAGTCTGAAAAGTTCAATACCTCTTTTCAAACTATCAGCCATAGAAACTTAAAACATAAATGAGCAATAACCACTCACAAGCCTTAATTTTTGCGATAGACTCTACTCCTATGTAAAATAAGAGCGATGCATGTCTGATAGTTTGAAAAGAGGTATTAAACTTTTCAGACTAAACCATTAGTAGGGTGACAATAAATTTTAATTAAAGTTTAATTTCAACATAAAAATTTGTTATGCTAAAAAAAAACTTGGTTCCACTTAAGTACTACATAAACGTGACCGCCATCGATTACTGAATTAGAAAAATGGGTTCCTGTTCACCGATTAAATTCCACCGTGTATACTCCTCAAAAGCAAGTATTATACTTCTGAGTTTTTTAATGCTACATAAAAATACTTATTTTATGTATTACATTTTTTTTTGCAATAAATAATAGCATTGTTTTTTACGAGTACAGTTTAAGTTTATTGCTGTGACAATAAAATTATCGAATATAACATTAAAACTCATCTATTCAGAAACGTTTAATAAACATAATGTTGCAGTTGCAAGATAGCTATTATTTTATTTTGAGTATTATATATCGTCCTTTACTGCAAATACTAGCTACTTGCAAAAATCAGGTTATGGGAGAATCAATTTAATTATCATGATAATTAAATTCATTACTGGATAACATAATACGTGCGCATAGGAGGTATTTGCAGTAATAGGACGATATTTTAGAGCCCACTCTACTCGTACATAGGATAGGTAACGTGGTACGCAGCCCGAAATGTATTAACTAAACGAACTGCAAGTATCTGGCACTGAATCATCTTCGCGCCAGACTCAGCCGTTCTTCGCCGTGACATGTCCCCGCTCCCAATCGATTACTTGAATGGTAACACGGCAGCCGCGCGGGACAGGCTGTCACGCGACGTGCACGGAGGTGGCTACTTCTACGGAAATAGTCTAGTCATATTGACTACTCGTATAAAATAATCCACGATATCATGAGATTTGAGTACCTACTACCAAATTGACTAGAAAAAGTGTCGATTGCAAAAAAATTAAGGTCTAATGAAAACAAAATTAAATGACATAATTTTTGTGTTACGAAATTCAAGTTCAAATTTTACCAGTTTTTAATACGAACCTGTCTTTTTACTACTGTCGAAGGTTGTTGGACAGAGTACCATAAACGTTGTATGATTAACTGTCGTAATTCGCAACTCAATTGACGAAATGTATTTTTTTTTGCAATGGACCCATAAAGATAAGTAAAACTAAATAACTCTAGTGACAATGAAAACCGAGTAAATGTTCAAAACTTTGGCTCTCTTTTTAACTTCAATTTTGATAATGTGGACTGATCGCTTCATGCCTCTTTGGAAAGAATGAGACTGAAAATATTTTATTAAAGTTCACTTGCAATATTTTGGGCTGCCTAGGGTTAACCAACTAATACGAGGTTAATTTGATAAGTCGTACATTTTTAACACTTCTAACCGTTTAACCTTATTTCATGATACAGGCCCAGCTTTGGATTGTATAAGAGGACCAAAAGCAGTGAACGAAAATAATGCTGTGTTCAAAACGAATATCCTGATTTATTATCAAACCGGAATCAGAAAGAGATTGGAAAGTACTGCTGACACAACAAATGACACTTCATTTACCTAGAAAAGAGTTGTTTGTAGATGTAGTGAGTAATTAATTAATCTATTGTCTGTAAGTCTCGGTACTTAAACTAGGAATATATGAATATAACTATGAATATATCCTAAATTGTCGTATAAGTACACTCTTGTGTCAACGGTACTTTCAAATCCCATTCTAATCGCGGTTTGATAATAGTAGCAAAGGAGATTTAGATTTAAGTAATAGCGGTAAATGATTACCATTCCTGACCCCTCAGGTCCTCACCTCGACCCCCCCCCCCCCCCCCCTCCTGTGCCGATCATCGGAGGCCACCGGCAAACCGATGTATTATTAATCATTACGTCCCGCCTCGGAATCACTCACCGCCCTTACATCAACATTCCACGAAACTAGTATTTACATTGCTTGTTTTCTTTGATTGGTTGTAAGTGTTTTCACGAGAAAGAAGTATCGGAGACAAAAAATAGAGGTTACTTACCTGACAATATTTGGAATAGTTGAGAAAAACTGGTAACTAATTCGTCTATAATTAACTATACCTATGTAGCCCAGCAGTGGGAAACAAAGATTGGCTGAATAAAAAAAATGTTGCCCGGAATCTAACTGGATCATTTTGAAATCAAGGCTTATTTACATAGATATAAGAAACCAATAGTCGGATACCAATGCACATGTTAAACTATACAACTCTGTAACAATAACAACCTATAGTTTCCACCTACATTATTTGATTTAGAAAATTAGAAAATAAGAAGCCAGTTAAGCTCTCGTATTTTAATCACTGCGTGCGACATGATTCGGAGAGCCTAGGTCTGCATTATCAAGCACAGATTAAAAATAACACAGCACAGCGAAGAAAACACCTCTAGTATTTAACCGTGTAATTGTATTTTCAAGATAAGTAGAGTAATTTTTAATAAGACATTATTCGGAAATATATCTCTTACATTTTTCCGACAGCTTCAGAATACTCACAGCGCTTGGATCAACATTCGAGGAAACTTTTATTTGCTCGGCTTGTTCGCAATGATTGGTCTTAAGTGTAATTGCTTTTGCGGAAACGATTCAACAATGCTACACCGTTTTTGTGTTTTCTTGTGTTCCCTACCAAGAGCTGCAGACATCGCGCTAACTTTATAAATGATACATTTCGAGATTCCGAGCATTTGTCTAAGTTGTTTTTATACCCATAAAGGGCATTAACGACAGAGATACAAAATGCCAGATTACTATTCTCATTATTGCGAATATTGCGACTCTTGCCGTCTGACGAAACGTCGACGTTTGTGTGACTTACTTTCTCGCTCGTACTCGGATAACTATTGGTGCAAGCGAGAGAAAGTTAGATACGCGATATACTTCGCTCACACCGCCATCTCACGCCAAGACAACAAAGCACTTGTGTTACTCGTAAGCCTTCCACACGGATTAGAGAGATCATCGTGTAATGTATTATTAATCAGCAACCTTCCCTCGGAATTATTCACGGCCCTTTTGAGTATCGCTCGTTTAAACTTTTATTTGCTCGGTCTTCTGTTTGCTTGAAATTGGCCCGAGTTTTTGGATCGCTTCGACCGCGGAGTGAACTTTGGGGATGGCGTGATGGTTGTTTAATGCGAGGGATCTGCCAGTTCGCTGATATTTGTAAAGCTTCTCACCGAGATTAAGGTCAATTGGAAACAGCAAGCTATAGTTTTAATAGAGTTACTCGTATCATTTTCGTTCGAGTTTACCGCCTGCCGCCCCGTCAAATTTTGCCAGTGAATTTTAATTAAGAGTATAGGAAATAGAAATAGGATTTCTTTTGTTTGAAGACACCTTTTTATAGATATCAATAATTTGAACTATAGATGTATGTAAAAGTTAAAGGTTTTAAGTTAATAATGAAACCAAAATTGTGTTCTAGAAATGCGTGATTATGGAATAATGCAAGTTTTTAGGTTTGTAAAAAATTTGTTTGTTTTCTTCAGACGAATGTTATACAACACATTTCATTACAAACTTCAAAATTCAAATTGCCACAAAAAGAAAAACTTACTACTAATACATAAATAGAGAATATGCTTTGTTTTCATTACTTTCATTTTATTACTGTTTTGTTAATGCACCGCCTACAATCTTTCTGCTTTGCCTCGAGGTACACTGGTAGAGAATGCCGTATGGCATTAAGTTCGCCTTTTGTATTATAAGTTTTTCTTTTGTACAATAAAGATTAAATACATAAATAAATAAATTAACTTACCTAAGCTTATTACCTAATAAGTATAAACTTAAACTTTCAATGAAAAAAAGTATATTGTAAAAAGTATTTTTTAGTTTATTAAGTATATTTTGTTAAAAGTCATAAATCATACGAGTCATATTAACAAATCGACACTCGGCAACTATAATCGTTTTTATCTCAGCGTAGCGAGGTCCGTATATATTAAAGTCCTCGGCCGGAAAGTTGGGCCTGACGAGGGTCGGCCATTAGACAACGGGCTAATGAAAGAATCACGCGAATGAAACTCCGCTTTTTGCTCGTCTTACTCGGCGGCCGTGACAAATTACACGCCATGAGCGTGTTGCGTCTACTCCACTATATTTATGATAAACTAGTGCTACTACTGATGGATGAACGAAAATAACCTATTTTAGTTTATATCTATTCAGCCTGTGTCCAAATGCTAGAAATTTAGAGAATTTATTTATTTTATTTTATTGAAACAAAAGTTTACACGACATTACAGTTTACACCAATGCGTCGTGAAACTAAAGTTAAAAGAGATACAAATAAAGATACACAGACACAGAGAAAAAAAAACAATAATAAAAACATTAAATAGGTTTAGGTGACACAACAGCGTCGCTCTGTCGAATCATCTGAACCGGCGTAGGGTTCGGCAGATTGCCCCGGAACCGCCGAAACACAACGCCCTTCGGCCAGAAGTCTGCACTCGCGATGGTGTCCTGCAGCGGGCGCGGCACGCGCACCACGAACGAGCTGAAGTGCACGTAGTGGCGCGACCGCAGCTGCTGCACCCTCAGCGAGAGGCCAGTCTTCCGGCGGACATACTCCACCACGTCTTCAGCCACGGCGGAGTAATGCAGGCGCGACACATAGAGCGCCTTACCCGGTGTAGCGACCCGAAGACCAGAATTAACCGGCTCGGCGGTGCCACACAAAGTCTTACGAGGCGCCCTGCGCACCTTACTCTTCTTTTCCACCAGTGTGAAGCTCTCCTTATCCACACAGGTGCGGGAGGTCTTTTCCCTATTGGGAGCCCGTAATTCACCCGCTTTAGAGGGTGTGTTGACCTGGCCAGCTGCGACTTGCTGTCCAGCAACGACGTCGGCATAAGCTCGCTTACGTTGCTTCGAGGAAACATGAGGCGGCCGCACGCGCGGGGGCTGCGCGGGCGGCGGGTCGGCACGTGCGACACATTTTACAGTGTCAGCAACGCGCAAACATGACTCGGCACACGAGCCGGATCGGACTACGGTTTTGAAATTTGACGCCGCTTGCCGAGTAAGAGCGTTATTCCGCAAACTGGTGATTTCGTCGCGTAGCTCGGCAATCGTTATTTGGGCCGCGTCAAACTTTAAAATTACATCAGCAAGTCTTGTCTTTAGAGCCACGATTTCCTTCGACAAGCTGCGAACGTCCACGTCATCCAGAGGGTCAGATGGCAGGCTAGCTCCCATCTTCACAAACTCCGGAAGCCGGTCTTCATACTCCTTTAGGATTTTCTTGATGTCCCCAAGGGTCTTTTCTCCGGTGAGGAATATATGTGCCGGCAATCCCGAGGCATTAGGGCAAATAGGCCTATTATCGGTAAACGTCGTGAGAAAACCTGCATATACCTGCGAATAAATTCAAGAATGTATGTCAAGTCCCCAATAAGTGGGTCAAAATGATTTTCGTTGTCTTGTTTCATACCGCTCTGTCACGCTGTTAGTTGCTGTTTCGACTTAGTATATAAAAAAAATCCGGTGCACTTGTATTTCTTTTTCACGCTAGATTTTAATCCATACATCAGAAATTTAAAACAAAACATCTTCTCATACAAAAATCACCACCCATCACGTTTTTTAGGAACACAAAATAAGACAACGAAAACTTTTGACACAAGTATTGGGCCAGCATTGGGACCTCGTAAAATAGGCACGTTTGATGTCGATTTGCGGAAAAATTGCCAGTAAAATACAATACAATAGGCATATTATTTATTATGCGACTCTCCTCGGTCGTCGGATCGCATCCACCGCTTTGTTGCCGTTCAGCAGATGTCGTCGGACCATCTTATCGGTAGTCTCCCTGAGGGTCTTCTTTAGTTTACCACTAGCTTTGCTCGCGGCTGTGCAGAAAAATACCTATAATACGTATTGAAATGTGTCACATTCTATTTGTGATACAGTTATCTACAATATCAGCTACAGTCGCCTCTCGTTAATTCGAAACTCGAAGGACCTATCCAAATATTACGATTTATCGAGAGTTTGAAATATCAAATGGTCGGATATATTCGGGAGAAAAAATTAAAGTACGAGGTGCTAAGTAATAATCAACTGTTATTTATTAAATGCATTTTTTAAATAATATCAAAAGATTAGAAGTACATACATTTACAAACATAATGTTAATTAATTATTAGTTATTGGAAGAAGTTTGTAATATTAGTTTGCTTCAAAGCACATAGCTGTGACTGATCAATAACTTAATTAATCAGAAATAATGCCTGAAATGCTTTTTCGTTCGTGTCGTTTTGTAGACAGAAGCTTTGCAATGTTTCGAATGATGCTGTTGGTTCCTTAAGTGACACCTCTGCCAAAGATTCTGACGTATCGTCTTCATCTCTATCGTTGCTTAAATGTAGGTATTTCGTAATTACGGTATATCTTTAATCTCGTAACATTGAATTGTCGAATGTTTGACGCCCACGAGTTCGAATTAACGCGTGGTTTTGTTGTGTAGCTATTACTTTTTTGTTTGAATTACCAAGTGTTTAAAATAGTATTGTTTTTTTTCGAAATAGCAAGAGATCTTCTAGGGAACTCTTGATAACTTCGAATTATAGAGAGGTTCGAATTATCGCAGGTTTGAAATAACGAGAGTCGACTGTAGTTATATTACTAGCTGCTTGAAACCGCCTCGAAGCCCGCCGCGTCGGCATTCGTCAGCGCTGCACAAATCTGCGTAAACATCGTTACTGAAGTGAAATGGCGCCCAATCGTCATGGCGGAACAATGGCGCTGGTTCTGCCAGTCATCTAACGAGCCGCCGAAGTAGGGCAAGGGGTCATGGGGTTGTGGAGCTAAATAAATAAAATCAAATTAAAATAATTTATTTTGGACGATTAAATCCATATTATAGTGTTAGTGACAGTAAAACCTTAAATGAGTAATTATATTAGTATGCACCTAAACTTCAATGCTGAGATGTTCAGTGCATGACTAAGGCTACCTGGGGCCTGGCAGTCACAATAGCCAGGAGACTAAAGTTATTTTTCGTGCTTGACAATATAACAGATTTCAGGTTTGTATGCTTTATAATTAACTAACAACCCACCCCGGCTTCGCACAGGTACAAATGGTTCAATACTGCTACACCTTCCACTTAATTAATAATCTATTAAAAAAATGCATCAAAATTCGTTACGTTTATTTAAAGATATATGCATAATAGGGCGTTAACTGCCGTATTCTGTAAAGTGAAGTACAAAAGTTGAAAGAAATCGACCCCCTTTTCACTGATATTTCCTATTATTTCCCTTTTGCTTTCTCAGAATATATAATAGAATAAAGAGAAGAATGGAATCAAAAAAGGGAACTACTAATTTGAGTACAAGTATCAAAAACATGATATCACACGCGTATTCCTTTAACGGCCTGTTTCACAATCTCCAGTTAAAGCTATCTGTCAGATAAAAAATAACACTATCTCTTTCTTTCACCTTGAAGAATAAAGAGAGCGTGTTATTTTTATCTAACAGATCTGAGCTTTAACTGGAGATTGTGAAACAGGCTCTAAATATTTTTTGTCACTTTTCGAATACACTATATTTTAGAACAACTAAAATATGTGTCAATATCTCATAGCCACCGATGCCTGTAACATATAAATGATATTAAATGTTGTTTTAAGAGGCCTTCATTTTTAGATACGACAAAAAGGAGTACCTATCCTTCGAGGAGTGGTCCGACCCTGTATTTTAAGTAGCGGTGTGACCCATCCTTTATGCAGATAAGGGTCCTTTTGGGTGTGTTTACATGAAGACTTGAAAATAATTGCTGTGTATGATTGACCCTTATGCATGGTTATAAATTAATTAGGTTCCTATACCTATGTCTACAAAATCACTTATCTACTAAAGTATGTACTTATGTACTTAGTAGGTATGTTTAGAAAGACATGCATTTGGGATTCGAGGGCGAAAAAGTGCCAATTTATAGATATTTGTAAAATTAACAACACTCACTTTTGCTGAGTGCAACAGACCTGATTTTTATTGTTTAAATATATTTCTAAACAGTAAAAGATTGTTTCAGTTGGTTAATTCTTTCAGGCTTTTTGGCGAAGGCCTCCCTCAGTACCTGCCAGCCATCTTGTCATTTTGTCCTACCATCACTTAAATTGCCCGCCTGGTTTTCTTTTACTAGATAACAGTTAATCAGAGGGCGATGGAAAGGAGCATGAACAAAAGGAGAATGGATAAGATAAGAAACGAGGAGCTAAGAGACAAGACAAAACTTGAAAACATGTCATATAGGTAGCATAAAGAAACTCTGGTGGAAGTGGACAGGTCTCATCATGAGAGGTCCAGAAAAATGGAGCAACGGACTGCCTACATGGTATCCAAGGGGGAATAAAAGAAGAAGATTGCGAGCATTATGATTATGAATTATGAAGGTTTGAATTTTGAATACAGGTGTCAGCATAATTTGTGAAGACGACCGTAGGTACCTACATCTTTCCGAGTTGTCTGTCAGTTTAACACTCGTACAGTAAATTAATAGCCGACTCTGAAGTATGTGGTACTGTACACCTCAATCAGTTGCCATATAAAAATCATAGTATTAGTTCCTTTAACCGACGCAACTTATCTTTGTTCGCACTTCAAACTTATTCCCTTTTTTGCTTCATAAACAGGAGCCAATACAGTAATGGCCTCTTGTGCCGCGTCAAATAATGCGAACGGCGCTCACATTTGACAGCGAGAGCCATCCAGCGCAAGTTGACAGTTGACGATCAACATCCACCGCGTGCGGGCGCGGGGGAAACAATGCAGGGTTCACATCAGAGATGGCGATTCCTCATTATCAACATCATCATAACAGCCGAAAAACATCGACTTCTGAACATAGGCCCTCCCCCAAAGATTGCAGCAATGACCGATACGTCGCTATTCAGTGGACTCCAGTGTGATTAGCCAAGATGCCAATCGCTAGCGCTTAATCGTTAATCGTAAACGAAAGGCAGCTAACTGTCTTTGTCGCACTAACATAAAAGAGTGACAGAGAGGGAAAACTACGATACGCTATAAAGCGCTAGCGATTGGCAACTTGGCTAATCATCCCGTTCATCAGACCACCTCGACGTTTGTTTTAATTAATTAATCATTCGATTAAACAATAAATGGCCAATAATTGGGTCCAACTACTTTAATTGTAATTAAATCAATCGGCGAAACTTTAAAGTAACGATTAAACAATCGTCATAATGATTTTTCGCCTAATTTTCACGCCTAAAAATGAAAATGGCAGCGTAGGTAGCTTGTACGTGTTGAAGCAAAATCGATACCTTTTCACCCGCGCTTAGACAATTGCGGTTCGGATAATCAAGTTACTACTGTAACAAAACGGCGCACTCCAGATTTTTGCCTTTAAAAACGTATAATTATAATCCTAATATCAAGAGGAAATTAAGCTTATTAATTCATTTATCAATATTTAACTGCTGATGATTTTATTTATCAAGGATTATACAACGAGGACTCCAAAAATATGTGACACACTTATGTCAATGCACTAGGGCTGTATGAGACATATTTTACGGTCCCCCATGTGTATCATATTACTCAGTAAGCCTCGCGTTACTTCGCCTAATGTGTACCCAGCATAACCCCGGCGCAGGACAAAGGCGGACAATTAACTATAATGTTATCGCAACAAAAGCAATAGACTCGAGACTCGAGACTCGAGAGCAACACTCGCGCGGAATTACACTTCATTAGAGGCGGATTTGCGAGTGATGACTAAACGTTCTGAATAATTGAACGGCGGGATTTGTTACTGCTTTAATTAGCTGGATGAAAGGGAAAGTGTACAGTGCCTGTCAATCATGGTAAAAAGGTAGACTAACGTAATGTAACAGAAGCTAAATATACATATCCAATCAATTACGTCAAACATAATTATAGATGATAATGACACATGAGTATAATATCTACAATGGTTTAGTCTCATCATGTTAAAATGATTGAAAGCCGAGTGAAAATAATAGAATAATTTAGACTTATGAATAAAAAAACGTCCTAGGTGAATAGCGGAATGTGAAGATGCAATCGGGGAGGAAATATATCAATTGATTTACCAGTAATACGAATTATATCATTACTCCTTCCGCAATGGGCTTGAGACATTAATTCCTGAATATTTAAGTGACAGTCTATTACTGTTTCTACAAGAAACTTTAGATAAATAAAAAACAATTCAAATAATGTCCTCCGCTGCACTTAATTATGGAACCAACCTGAGGGGCTACCGCGACCGTGGAAATTCGAACAGCTATCTCCGTTACTCCAATGAAGACGCCATCGGTGTGACAAAGACAGATACTGGAAATTTATAATTTTCGAAGTTGGCGCAGACCTGTCGCCCTGTCATCTTGTCGCGCGTCAGCCGTCAGGCGCGCAAAGTTCGCGAACCACTTAACTCGTGAAAGACTTGACGATTACAATAAATGTATTTCTGTGAAGATGGAGAGGGAACAAAGTATGACTGGCGCTATTCACGGAGACGGTTTCTGTATAAATATTTAGGTATGGCTTTTCATTATTAAGATTATAATCTTGTTAGCTGAGGAAAGTTGGGTGAGGGCCGATTTTCAATCTTCAGTTGAGAGTATATTCATTCTGTCACAGAAATGTTGGCTATTTTATTTTTTATGACTTGAGAAATGATAAGATAAATCATTCATCATTTGATATTTTTAAATAATTAATAAAATTAACGTATACGAATACAAATACAGTATTTTTTTCAGTATACTGTATGAGTACATAATAAAGAAGTATATAATGAACGAATGCTTTTTAAATAAAAGCAATTTTTGCCAACTAACCTGACGGTCTTTGATACTCCAATTTTCATACTTTTTCTACCTTTCCCTCATGGTATCGCCATAAAAAGTGTATAAGAATACAAAATCGAAAAGAGCTCGTAATTCCTAGCAGAAATGCATTAAATATTAAAAAGTTTTCACCACTGAGAACAGTGTTTCTTTTTAGAAAAGTTCGACTATGCCTTTCGATAACCTGAGGTAGGTTACCGAAAGGCATTAGGCAAGTGCTTACAAGTTATAAGCACTAAACTTGCCTTAAGGTTATAACCGAAATAAAATGTCGTGCCGATCTCCCTCCACTGCGTCACTCATTCTTCACCAAAGACGCCGCAATCGAGAAAACAAAGTGCTATTGCCCCAAAGCTTTTACCTACCATTTTTCAAGCTTTTTCTTACCTAATGCTACGTTATTTACGACTCAGTTAAGCCCCTAATTAGTAAGTTCGGCTCAAAAGTTCGAGATAAGATGTTAGCCGAGCAACAATGATAAATGATTCGTTATTTCCGAATAATATTAACAATGTTGATGTTTGAATATTCAATTATTCATGGTACACGCTCAATGAAATTTACAGCGCTTAGAAACGGGTATCTTTGAAGATGTATAGGTATTCTCGTACAAGCGTAATTAAAGCCTTTTGTTTGATACACTCCCTATTGCCATTCATTACGTAGTAACAATTTCTGTGGTTTCTTGCTATAGAAAACTGGAATTTGCGGCTAAACACAATTGAACCACGAAGGTATGTACTATAAATAACACCCCACACCTAATTTAATCACAGTTTAGGCTAAGTTCAGTTAGTAATTATTTTGTAGATAAATAACATTAGAAAACCGAACTTGCTACGATCGCTTTACCAAATATGATTTGATGCAACGTAAGAACTATAGGTATTATTACGTATTCGACGAAGGAGAAATTGTGAAAACAGCTGCACAAATATATGGACAAATTCGCAGGTGCTAAAAGGACTGTGGGCAAAATCCCCATTTAAGTGAGCGCGAGGTCAAAAACTTTGTCCTAAGAAAAGGCTCTCTTTGATCTTTTTAGGGTTCCGTAGCCAAAATGGCAAAAACGGAACCCTTATAGATTCGTCAAGTCCGTCTGTCCGTCTGTCCGTCTGTCCGTCTGTCACAGCCAATTTACTCGGAAACTATAAATGCTACAGTAACGAAATTTGGTAAGGGTATGTGTTGTATGAACCGCTACAGGATTATGATACTAAATTGTAAAAAAAACCATTGGGGTGGGGGCCCTCCATACATGTAACTGGGGGATAAAAAAATTTTTTTTGTTGTATATAAGCGTGTGGGGTACTAATAGAAAGGTCTTTGAAAATGATATGAAGGTTTATACATTTCATTTTTATTTAAGTAAATTATTTTCGAGATATCAGCTCTTAAAGTATGAAAAATGTGTCCCCCCCCCCTTTATTTTTTAAACTACGCGATATAAAATTGTAAAAAAAATATATGTTATGCACATTAATAAACTCTATCAACGATTTTTGGTTTGATTAAATTACCTCCTATAGTTTTTGAAGTAGGTTGATTTAACTGTATTTTTTAAATAATAAATTGATAATGGTACGGAACCCTTTGCGCGCGAGTCCGACTCGCACTTGGCCGGTTTTTTCCTTTCTTCTCTAAAGCTTTTGCTTCGTCTAGCAATAAAGAAGTGATTAGCCAAATTTTGATTTTACCTAAAGTAGGTATTATGTTTAAGTATAAGGTAAGTTACATACGGTCGTATGACTTAAGATATTAAATATATACCCATAGCATTTCCTCTGTAGCAGTTGTTTCCACTCTCACTTGATGCTAGCATTATGGCAGTGTAGCTTCGTAGCTCTGTCGGTATTTACCCTGCTTGTGAAACTGGAGGTCCCAGGTTCAATCAATTCAAACAAGATGAAATCCTTATATATTTCACAGTGTTTAATAGAGACTACCTGGCCCCAATTTCACAACATTGACAAGTCCTACAATTGTAAATCTACGGTTTCTCCAATAGGGAGCGTCTATAGGCTACAGTTACCGCTTACCATCGGAAGGGCCGTGCGTTTGTTAGCCACCAGCATAAAAATTAGTGCAGGAACTTTAATAAATCAGCAGTAAGTAAATAGTTACTTTTATGAGAAGCAAAATTACAATTGTCACAAAAATCACGACAATTGTAGCGAAATTCCGACATCAGCCGAACCTCATGTCAAGAATTAATGAAAATTGTACTAAACCTTGCGACAATTGTCACGGGTTTCGGAAAATAAAAAGTAGTTTATTAACGATATAATAACATTATTAGTAATAATTTTATGTTGGTGGCAAACAAGCACATGGACAGTCCGACAGTAAGCGGTAGCCGTAGCCTACGGAGGCCTGTGACGTCAGTAACAGTAATATTTTACAATTGTCACAATTGTAATTATGGTGAAATAGGCAACTGGCGTAGGTCTCAACCTCGTTACCCCATGGCCAGAAGCTTGTACTGGGGCTTGTTTATCAAATGCTTGTAAGTTGTAATACAAGTGGAAGTCTCTTTTTATCGCCAATGATTAGATAAGGACTTGTGCTTGTTTTACAAGTTACAAGCTTTTGATAAACTGGGCCCTGGCCTGAAAACACACACGTGTCATCAGCCTATCACAGTCCACTGCTGGACATAG
Source organism: Thaumatotibia leucotreta (assembly GCA_025490895.1). Classification (NCBI taxonomy): domain Eukaryota; kingdom Metazoa; phylum Arthropoda; class Insecta; order Lepidoptera; family Tortricidae; genus Thaumatotibia; species Thaumatotibia leucotreta. The sequence goes on along the minus strand of JALPQI010002873.1, from coordinate 28,030 downwards.
TCCTCTCCTATAATCTATGTGTATAGGCGCATTAGGAGGTAAATGCCCAAAATCACCACGTTGGACAAGCGGGTTGGCGATCCTAGTAGTGTGTCCTACGATGACGTTGCTGGCCCATCATCAATGAATGAATAGTCAGTGCCACTGCTATCCCTTAATCGACTCTTACGACACCCACGGGAAGAGTAGGTTTGATAAGAAATATATTCTGGCCCAAACTGCGGCCTGGAAACGATCTTGCGTTATTGCAGGAGCTGCATCGCATATTAATGCGTCGCGCGCAGAGTCGAGGGCCAACTGCGATGGCTAGCGGAATACCAACAGACGGAGAAGTTCAATGCGATTGAAAACTTACGAGGGTCATTCTAACTTGTTCAAGATGTTATAAACTTGGTGTTCTTCAGAGGCAATGGACGGACACTTAGAATTAGAATGACTTTGGAAATTGTTGTAGGAATTGGAAATTTGCTAAGCACCTCGTTCAAAGTCGAATCCTTTATTGTAGTAACTACATCTTTCAGAGTCAGATCCTACGTTTTGTCGCGGCAAAAGTGATAATATGTATGGACTGTACGCTTAGCACATGATTGGCAACGATTAGCGCAAGATAGACTATCCGTCCCTCTTTTATTAGGTAATACAGTTATTAAAATACGTAAAATCTATCTCGCAACGACATACTATCGCATCAATCATGTGCTAAGCGTACTGATAGGCGAAAATAAGGGCGAACCCTCTAGTCATAGTATACAATACATAAGTTGGAAACAGAATATCAAGAACATGAAATTGCACGTGTTGTGCAATTGTGTATTTAATACCAAGTTAGGTAAGTGAAATAGGGGGCAACTGAAACAGTTCACAGATTTATTGTGCAAAAATTCGATCCGGGGAAAGTGGAACGTATATTTAACTTACCCAACATGACTATATCTCTATTATCGATTGTACTGCCAATGTGACTAATAGTAAACCTAATTGCTAAAACACTATGTACAATTGTACACTTATTAAGGCCTTTGGATTGAAAAAGGCAGATGATGGTCATGATGAGTGCTACTTTTAGTTACACCACTACAGCTGCAATATCAAGCTCTCGATAATTCATCTGCAGAGTAATATTTCATTTATGTAAATCGTTACTGTAACGCTCGGTGGCGTCTGTGAAATCAACTTCAGTACGGATTTGTAAACAGGGTTAGATTTATTCTGGATATTAATTCTAGGCAATATATTTTGTGCGACAACTCTGAGTATTCGAAAGCTCTTTGATTTTATAAAAACAAGAACTTTTGTGGGAAAATACACGTACATTTAGATACATTTAAATTGAGTTTAAGCGAAAACACTACGTATTCAATCTTTTATAGTTATAAAGCTTGGCGCCTTTAAATAATTAGATTTGTGTCACAAAAAAATTAAACCTTTTAATACTTAAGCTTGTTTTTAAACCTGATGATTGCAGCGAGTTGTGTCCACGGACCAATTTATGCCGGAGACGGAGCTCTTAGCTAAGCTAAATTGAGTTTGCTGGCTTAAAGGATGCTTCAGACATTGTGTATGAAGTAACCGATCAACTACTTTTAGGAAAATGCCACTAATAACGATACATTCATAAGTATTTAAGTGCTAAGCTGAAAATATACCCGTAGTTAGTTACACACAGTGGCTTGAAGTAACTACATGCATGCTTGTGTTGCCAGTGAGATTACAGGACCCAGAGTAGACCTCAAAAGCGATAGTATTATAATATTTACTACTTATTCGTACTAGTTTCCACTACTACTAGGTATTAAGTAATTTTTATAATATATTAGAATTTTGAACAAATTTGCCTTTGCCCAGCAGTGGGACACTCTAACGGCTTCATAATAATAATAATTGAACAAATTTTCAAACTACCTTCTAGGGAGTCAATTATGTGTCGCAAAACCTCACTAGGAACAAGAAATTGTCAAGAATGATGTATCGATTGTACTCGTACTGATGGATTAGGATCCCCAATAGAGAAGTTATTGTATTTTAGTCTTGTCATCGTTTAAATATCAGTTTTCTGCACTTAAAAATAGGTTCATATAGATAACGCCTGTAATCTTCAAGATCCAGCAACACGCAGGTAACACAAAGAGCTACCGCTCAATCTACACACCATAAGTGCTTGTTTGCTATGGACTCAGTATAAACCAACCTTACTCGCCGCTTACTGTTTATTTGTTCAGGTCCGGCCCGCAGCTAGAGTCCGCGTATTGCAACAGAGAGGACGCGCGGTCTACCGCGCTGAATTTTCTATGAGCGGCTATGAGCCGGCCACCGAGTCACCGCTACGCATTGCAGTTACAATATTTATGTACCTACGTACTTTCTACTCGAGTGTGACTAAACAAAACTTTTTGTTTGAAATACTAATTGAATAGTCATTTTAAGCATGATAATTATGTGATTTTCTTATATCGTGATTTTTAACAAATCAATGATAAAAATTAATTGTTGGGAAAAACGCGAATTCGATTTATGCTCCCTAACTGGACCAATGGTAAAGACACTCAGCCGTGAAAACTGGGGGCTCAATACCTAGCTAGGTGAATCTATTTTAGTTTCTAATTTAGATGACCTTATTACAAGTTAATAGATTCTTCTAATGATCACTCCTGCGTCGTCTGAACTCGCACCGCACTGAATAGTTGATGAGCGGCTTTACAAATAACTTCTCGGTACTAAAACTCAAACCACTAAAAGTAGACTTTATTTCGTCCCCACAAAGCTCACCAAATCGACATTCTAAATCACATTAAATTACAATTACTTAAGTGTATTTCACGGTCGAAGAGATCCGAAAAACCCCAATTTTAAGCAAACAACAAGACTTGCGTAAGTTTGGAGTTGGTACTTTGAGGGGCCGTGAATAATTCCTGTTTGAGGGCTGATTAAAAATACATCCGTCTGACGATGATCGGCGGCCTCGGCGGGGGGTCGCAGCTCCCAGCTCCAAGAGATCATTTACGTTGTTAAAATTCCATTAATTTTATTATATGGTAGGTACTTACTTGAAGTTTATGTGAAACTCAAAATAAAATTATCAATATTTTTTACTAAATATTAATAATTTGATTTTTATTTTTGCTTCTATTTTTTCTTACTAAAGTTTCTTTGGTATATAATTAACTGGTGGGTTTAAACCTGCAGGCGAAATTGTTTGGTTTTGATGACGAAGGAGCCATACCCAGCACAAACTACCCCTAGATATATTGCAGAGATGTCATTTATTTATATTAGGGTTTACGTATCAAATAGCAAAATGAGAGGGTGCCCCATAGAAAATCGCAATCGTGAGGACAAAGAGCTTCTTTATTGGTTCGAACACTTCGAACATCCTACAAAATGATAAAAATAAGGACCACCCTAATATGAGGTGTGTTGAAATGTTTATTAAATCTTCATTACACATTCCAAAACCGTATTTAGATAAAGTTTAATAATACTCAAGAGAAGGATATAGCCTTCATTTGTGTAGAAATTGAAAACATAATCGCTAGGGGAAGAGGATTAGCCCGGGGTTATCGTTTGCTCAAATTCAGCCTTATTCGCTAAAGTTCATGCTCATGAGAAATTAATGCAGGCATATTTTGATACAAATTTAACAGAAACTTCGTTGTACAGTCGAAATCGAAGATATCATTACGGTTTAGGTGCCAAATATAATTATATTTACACGACTTTATTGCCTTGACATTAAGGTCGTGTAAATATACTTTTGGCACTTAAATGATCGTGTTAGCGCCTAATTTTATATTTGAAAATATCGATATTATTTTGATAAATATATACCATAGATAGCCTACAACCTACAAAAGTAATGCACGGATTGAGAGTACATAATTCTACAGACACAAACATACTATAAGACTTTACAAACATTCATTGTAGCGGTAGATCTCTTCAACATAAATACGTAAATACAACGTAAATACTATAACATGACATAATTTGTAAGAAAATGTTGTGCTACGCGTTTCGTAGCAGCTCTACGGCGTAGCAGCTACGGCGTATGAGGCGTATCTAAGAGATCCAAGTACCGCTAGTAAATATACCGCGTAAAGTAAGCGCTGAAGCTTTATTTATTATGATATTGATTTAGTAATAATAGCGTCTCTGTATACGAGTAGTTCTCAATACTTGGATGCTTTAGTTAGGCGAGCCTGACATATGGTGGGGAGGTATGCAACAAACAGTTCAATGGTTTTTTAGATTCTACGTCACAATTCTTTCTTTTTATTTTGTCCATATTGTTTTACAGTACTTTCTCATGTTTTGCACCAGCATCGCGCTGAAATGAGACCATGTCGTGGCTTTAATTATATCTGTTTTCTTAGAAAAATATGGGTCTTCGTTTAGTTAACTGTTATAAATAATAAAAAAGAGATGCACATAAACAAAGTTACGCTACACAGCCGTTCAGCTCACGCCGCTAGCTCATGGTGAACGCAGGTGTGATGACGTGCGATCCCGCAGGAGACGGCATGTTCAGCATTATTCGCGGCTAGTCGGTCGGATAAAAGGATCGTGGAACAAAACTTTTTCATCTGGAAAGATGAATAGTTCACGCGGGAGTGAGGATCGAGGCCACAGATTATATACACACTATACACGGCTTTGAAGCCTACCGCGAACTTCGAAAATCGTATATGTTAAGCATCCCTCTAACCTTGAAGGCAAAACTGAAGTACGACTAACAGATAGACACAATATACGATATACGAAGCACGCTGGCCGTGACGCATCTATGAAGCATTTTCGATATAAATTGTGAAACTATCGCTATGACATAGCGCTATAAGCGTAGCTTTGCAGTCAATATGTTAAGAACAGTCTTGCTCGTTGTGTATTACTTAAATATTTTTATACCACTTATTATTATTATTATACACACTAGGGGGACCATGAACCCCCGCTCCTAACAAATTGGGTAGGTATATCTAACGAGGACCTATTGGCATTACTCGATCAATAAAATTCCAATTGTTGTAACGTTTCGAGCATGACGTTATTATATTACACCTGTGGTCGGACTTCGCAGGAAGACTCAATAGACTTAAGCTTCCTGCGTCTAACTACGGGCTGCGACCAACGTTACAATATATCAGTGATAGATACAATCGTGAAAGATTAGATAAACACATTTATTGTTCTTATAACATTGTTACAGTCAAAGACAAAATATGGTGTACACCAAAATGTTCAAAAATATGTCCCAGTGCACTCTAATTCTGTGTAATAAGATCGTCGTAACATACTTATGAGCGGATTCTTTCGATACTTATTTTTGCACTTGACTACAAGTCAAGAGCTCCGATGAGATTCTTTCGACTGGCTCGGGTTAACGTCGACAAATGGCGCTAAATCGCGGAGTCGATGCGAGATGCTCTATGGTCAGCGCGGACAGTCCGGCAAACCCAAGTTAAAACCATTAATACTATTATATAGAGCTTTTGTTCAATGTTCAACTCTATTTCTGAAGGGTGCTCGGACAAGTACGAGCCCTGCGAGAGACAAGCTGACACAGGAAAGCGGAAATCGAATCACAACCCTTTGCATAACAAGCAGGAGGCTTGGAACTTTTGAATTAGTGCCAAATGAATTACTTATATCGACAAGTCGACCGGTTGTTGTGTGGTGTGTGGAGATCTTTAGGGGAGGCATATGTCCACCAGTAGACCTCTTCTGGCTGAAATGATGATGATTATAAGTAAAGTTGAGTGAGAGGCAATGTAACGTATGAGCATGAAATTGATCGTTAATTATCTGTAGACATTGACGGATTGCGGAGTTTTAACAATGATGAATAGCCAGTACCCTGGACATTTGTTGGCCGTTGATTTTAATGTGTTTGGGTACACTATAAAATAAATCATCCCTTTTAATTTGAAACGTGAATCAGTATTTTTATAGGTTTTGTAGGTATTTACAAGAGAAAAGAGTACAAAACAAAGGAAAAATCATATATGTCATAATATTTTTCTAGTACAATAATTCACAATGAGCGATTTCAAAATAGGCTAAATCACTATCACTACAGTCATAATACATATATAAAACCTTTGTATAAAACAAAATAGCTTCCCGCTTTTTGTGATATGTTTTTTTTTACAACTATGCTACGGATTTTGATGCATTTTTTTAATAAATACAGTGATTTGAGAGGAAAGTTTTACGAGTAGTCCCTATCAGGATTATACCCGCGTAAAGCCGGGTCGGGTCGCTACTAGTATTATACAAAGCTAAACGGTTTCTTCAAATAAAAGCCAATCAGTTTTATTGCCTCGCTCCACTCTTACGAGGCTAAACCTTACAAGATAAAATGTTATTAATGTCCTCCTAAACTAAACGCAATTAAACGTTAATGTAAATAGAAAGGGAAAAGCCGAAACAGATTTACAATATACTTAACTTAATAAAAGACTGCCATTTGCCAATCTATTCTATTCTTATCAAGGATCAAAAGCTTAGCAAATGAAAGGAAACCTTTTCATACCCTTTTTTCGTAATCAGCCCCATTGTATTACTACAATGTTCCAAAAATCAGTGCCCGTTTGATATAATTTGGAAGTTAGAGAAGGTCCCCTAATGTAATATTCGGAGCGACGGAGATTCATCTGACCGGTCGCCGGACTGACCTGATTAATGATTCACGTATTTTGAGAAGTGTGTTAGAATGTTCCAGGTTATGTCAGGTATGATGGGTGTGTGAGACAGGAATATGAAATCCCTTGGATGTTTAGTCTCCTTTCAATTCGTGAAATACGTTATCCGTTTGGGTTTGGTATGAGACCAAGCTTTAGGATGATTTTCTTGATATGCATATTGTAATCGGAGGCAAATTTTGCGGTACAAGTAAAATCATTGGAAGTACGTGTACACATACCACCCAGTTAAGGTAAAGTAGCTTTCAAGTAATATTTGTCAGATACGTCAAGGTGTGTAGGTCTCTATGACCGCTTTATTAATTTATATCAGTGTGATTCATGGAAAGCAAGTTACGCAGATAATATCGATTATACGGACGGTGTTCGAAAACTTATGTCTCATTGAATAAGAGTACCTACATAATAGTACATAACCTCAAAAATATTTATATCGAAAGTTCGAAAGTAACAGACCACCAGTAAAACATTGTCTGCTTTTAGACTTCAATCAGTATTAATAAGATTGTAATGTAGTAAACTATATTTTTGGCTTTTTATGATATGTACGTCAAGGTGAGAGACATCTCGGGTGCCTGTGACCACATTATTGGTTCCAACCTTATTGTGTGCGTGCCCTTACCGCTCATATGTGAATTTGAAATATACAGATGAGTTTTTTTAGATATGTACGTCAAGGTCGTCTCGGGTGGATGTGACGCCTGTGAGCGCGTTATTGGTTCCAACCTGATTGTGAGCGTGCCCTTACCGCTCACTGTTGACCGCGATCTCCGCGATCGATGCGGCCGCGGCCGGAGCTGCCGGCAGCCGGCCACGTTCCCGGGACTGTTCCCACTTTAAGAGTCGGCGTGATTTTATATGACGGTCGATAAACAAATCTTGCGAGTTAAATTTTATCCGCTTTTTGCTGGTATCTGGTTACACGTAAAGTGGGGAGTGTTTTTATTTTATTTCAAGCTTAACGTGTGATATTGTTGTTAGGTATATGTTTTTAAAAATGTGCCCCTTTTAAAACAATTTTTTTTAAATATATTTTTTTTTAAGTAGAACTTATATAATATATATAATGAGAATAGAGAATATATATAATGACTTCCTACGAAAATTACTTTTAACTTTTAATTTGGAAAAAATAATGATTTAAAAACAAAAGAACTTCTTAAATAAGTTTAAAAATGTAACCCAATGTTGCATCCGCAAGCATGTATAGTATTGGTAGAATCTTTTTTAAATCAGGTTGTATTGGCATTTATAATTGAATCCAAAAAAAACATAAAGATTATCGTTAGATTAGTTTGTAAAGACAAAAATGTAGGACGTTTAAACAAAACACCTAAAATATAAATGGTAGTGCGAGTTTATAAATCATAACTTGCTATTTCTATACCTACGGAGTCACCTGACGATAAAGTTCATTGATTCTTTGATTAGGAGAAAAATTCAGGAAAATTCCAATACAATCTGATGTTAAAACGGCTCCACTTGTAATATAAATATTTTAAGGACAAATATTAATCAGCATGTTTCCATCATTTTCTAAAAATATTTCCACCTGACCCGTATTCGTTGCCTGTGAGTGTACTATTGGAGCGAGTGAGAGGGACACAAAATATGTAACGCTTACTGGTAACCAAAAACTATGATAAAGACACCAAACTACCACTAGGAACGTTCTTCAGTGCGGGCAGTAGCCGTACCATGAGGTGGAAAGTAAAAGATACGTTGGGTTGTACTCGATACGTAAAGGTGCATTTTTAACAACCTACTCTACAAAATTCGATCGTTATATCGCAAAACGTGATTTATTGATTTCGTAGAGTGGGGGATAGAACAGCGAATGCTCGTTTGGTCTGAATGCACCTTAATAAATCGCGCTCGCACTGAATTATTGGCACGAGTGCAATGGCCTGGGTGCTTAGCCAAGTTGCCAATCGCTAGCGCTTCATCGTTAATCGCAGCTAACTGTCTTTGTCGCACTAATATGAAAGAGTGACAGAGAGGGAAAACTACGTTACGCTACTAAGCGCTAGCGATTGGCATCTTGGCTAAGCATCCTGCTTTACCTATCGAGTAAAACCTAACGTTACCGATACTTGCAAAGTAATTGTACGGCTACGATTCGCTCGCACAAACACGCCAGTACGAGAGGGATGGATAGAAAGTAAGTCCACGTTAATAACTCGGCGGCAACTCATGGTAGTGCTGCAGTTAAGGAAACTTCGCTTCGTTTCTCCTATTTAATATCTCGGACTTTACAAAGGGCGGAGTTGAGCAGCGCGCAATTAAGAGCTGCTTTCTACATTCAGACGTAGTTCTGGCGTAATGTATAACTTGTGCCTTACATTACTGTCTTCTAATTAGTTTGTTGGTACGGTCGGCAAAGACTACTCGTCTACCATTTTATAAAATTAAATAAATTTATTAGCACAAATGAACAAATGAATGAAAAATCTTAACAAATGATTAGTTACTAAGATCTGACTTAAATTTCATTAAAACTACATTATTTGTACGAAAAGGTCCGCCTGTCACAGGGACACTCTGATTTTCACTTTCAGTGAGGTCCGATAGAAGATTAGAAACCTAGAAAAGATGGCACTATTTATCAAAAACAACTTGATTTAGAATATATGTAATTAGATGGAGCAGATGCAAGCAGATGGAGCCGATGGGGTCGAAAAGTGCTCGAGTGGAGATCATGGTATAGCAAACGCAGTGTAGGACGTCCACTCAAGAGATGGACAGACGATCTTACGAAGTTTCCAACCGGTGCATGTAGAGATCTCAAGGGGAGACCTATGTTCAGCAGTGTAGAGTAGATCTTATGGCTGAAATGATGATGACTATGACATCCAATAATTAAAGTCATAATATTAGTTTCTGCAGCTAATCAACTCCTTCCGCACTTGCCGAGTAAGTTCCAGAGTAACTCGATCGCCGATAGGATCCGGTGATCCGGCCGGAACCGGGCGGAACCGGGCGGAACCGGGCCGGAACCGGCCGGCACCGCGCCGCGCCGCGCCGCAGCGGAAATTCGCGCGGAAATGAAGACGCCACTGATCCTGCTACCTCATTAGGTTACTACTGACTGTGGGCGGGAACCTCGACTCTAGATAGCTGGATATACCATTTTGTAATATTTTTTAGACAGATGTAGGTATGCATAATCGTGATATCTTATTTTTAATTCAGTCTTTTTAAACCTTAACTGCATCTGCAAGTTAGATTAAGTTATGTACGTTTGAATTTGCTCATTTGGGAATCTATTTCTGCCCAAAAAAACATTTTATTTTCTAATATTTTTTTTCATTTAGGCAACTATCCCATCTTTAAACAATAAATAATTTTACATAATTATCTTCAAATGATTTTGATTTTTTTTATTTCTTGTACTTCAGCCGCAAAAGATGAGTACGTGGGTTCGATTCCCACCTCGGACGTTGGTGATCTCGGTCTTTCTTTTTTGACATCTAGTATTTATGGGCTTTATATGTTATTAATACCTAGCATACAAAAGCCCTTTTCCTCCAAGCAAACGGCGCCCTTAACTCCTCGTCATGACACTGCGTGACGTCTGTCGCCACAATTAACCGCATTCAATAACCGTGTGACAGCCAATAAGCAGATAGCATCGCGGCGTCGAATGGTTTCCGCCACTCGCGGTTGCCGGAGTTACAATACCATACAATACTACACAATACTGTACAATAAACACATTGTGGTGTTTATTGCATACGTCACGACACAATAAAGCAATCAGTTGCTGTTGTTAACTTACGCCGGAACATTTAGTCCTTTACCAAGCATAGATTTGTATACTGTTTCATATTTGTGAGTTTCTATAATTGGCTCTGTATTTCTATTTAAGACGCATACAATTTGTACTTCTAATAAACTTTTTGAGAGAAATGTAGGTTCCTAGTGCAATTCACGTTTATTTATGAACTATCCAAAACAGTTACAAAAGATAAATTTTATTGTATTCAAAAATATGCAATATTCATTACTTTGTGTTTATTGCTCAAAATTACCCCAAAAATACAATACTTTAACTCTTCGTATGTCTAAGCACTGATCAGAACTATTAGAAAAAAATATTCGTGACGGGGGGTTAAATTACAAATGAGAAAAAATTGGATAATGCATGGGACAACTATGTAGTATGTATTTAGAAGAATAAAGTGTAACATGTTTTTCGTCCATAATAATACCTAAATTTCAATCAAATATACCTAATGTGAAAATTCAAGTGTTACATTTAATTATCTGCAGTCCTAAGCTCAAAACATTTATGCTTCATGATTTTACGGCCTCGTGCGTTGCTCGGGCATTTGTTTGGCTCACGTGGTTTATGACGACGTACCAAGAGAGGCCATAAACGAGTGGGCTTATCGTCGTAATGAGCAGAGAGGGCACGCTTGAATTAACACTAAAACTATTTACGCACCAATTTGTTGGTATCTCTCCTCGGCCTTTGTCAGAACGCTTCATTATTCCGCCTTGCACCGATTACTTTCTTCTAGCATAAAAACTGTCACAAATTGTACGCTGTGCTCTATTTTTGGATCTTATAGATAAGTGGTGATGTTTATACAAGGCAAATACAAGTCATATACAGTTATAATTAAAATGTTAACTCTGAAGCCTTCACATACGAACTTCAAAATTATACCTAAATTGTATTTTTCTCTTCACTTTTACTTCACTTCAGATTTAGTAGTATGCAAAAAAAACATGCGCTTTTTCGTTTTTATTTCGTCATTGTCTTCTCGGCAGGAACTTATTGTTACAAGAGATGACTCCAAGCGTATTGTTTTAATATAAACGTAATTCAGTATCAATAACGAGTCTAGAGTCTACGAGTCTATTCATGTTGTTGCTACTCACCTTTCCGTTTCGGTAATAATCGCGGGAAACAATGACGCATGAGAGTGGTTAAAATTCTCCAAGAAATCCAAGAATAACCCTTCCATGCTTATTACCTTCTCAAAACCCGGCCCTAACTGCGCTTGTCTTGCCTCAACATACCTAAAAGCGAATTGCACTTGCAGCTGCAGTTGCAGCGAGTGCCGAAACAAAACGGTGCAGCGGAGCGCGCAGCCGGGATTGGCACACGTCATTGTAACAACTTCCTTCATTGTGCGCTCGGAGCAAGCTGATTGCCTACTCCGACTGCCTTAACACGAGATATATCTTTTGAACTTTTTTTGACACTATTCTGTGCGTCTTGTTCACAACATGAAAACACGAGTGAGATGCGAAGCTAGTGATTTTGAATTGAGATCAATTTGCGGTCAGCGCGTGGTATTCGTTTTATTAACCGTCAAATGTGTTGGTCAGCGCGTTATGTCTTGGGTTTTTATACGGTAGATACTTAAACTTGCAATCTTGAGGCTTAATTTGTATGTGGGAAATCTATTGTCCGGAACTCTAACTGGCAGGGAAGTAAATAATGCTAACATGTTAATTATTACATCTTAATATACTTGCTTACATGTTAATTATTACATCTTAATATATTATATCTATTGAGTTTTAAATACAATGCATTATTATTATTAAACCAAAAAAGCACTTCGGGTTGTTATTAAATATCATTTACTTCTCTAGATTATTTTATGAATGCTGTGGTACTTTTGCATGATCACTACCTAAAGTGATTAATTATGATCGATTGGCCTGTGCATATGTTATATTGCATAATGATTTAATAGTTACTAATTTTACACTCCTTATTCATTGTTGATTTTGCAAATCGGATTCTTAAGGCAGTAGCTAACTATGTGACTGAGCGTAAGCGATTGGCATCTATGCCACTAATTCAGATGTCCATACATCGTATTATACATCTGCAACAGCTAGGTCAATCTTAGATATATGTTAGGTTAGTCATACTTAATTTGTAAATACAGCTAGTTACTTTAGGAAGTTCCTTTGTAAACTCGCAGATTGCATTTTTTGTCGTGCTCCTGTGCACCTGGTGCGGCTGCGTTAATTCGGAAGACAAAAACTTTGAGGGCTTCTCGGATCGTCCTAAATAAATGGGACCTTTTAGTACACAAATACGAGGGATTCGGCAATTACGTCTGTTTGTTCATAACACAAGGGTTTGGGCGCGGAAAGGATCATGTTATTGTAAGATTTTTCGCTCGTGTAAAACATATTCGGAAATGAAATTAAATCGTTTGGTGTTTCAAACGTAAAGTACTCATTAATAGTTATTTTTACAGATAAGTTCAATTTTCAGAAGTAGTAGTTATAAGTAAGTAATTAACTAAGTAAGTAGTAAGCACCTAGCAAGTACAGCTATTCTGAGCCCCAAAAACTTGAGGCAACGGGAAAGCACTTATTTTTCGGCCACCTTGTATATTCTCTCTTGAATTTGCCAATACTACACCCTTCATCTCAATCTCGATGTACAAACGCCAACACGGTTAATAATACTAACAGAATATTCATATTCCTTATGAGCATTGTAATAGGAGCCAGGAGCGGCCATTTAACTTGGCCGCTCGTAAATCACCATCGAGCGACAAAGCCGAATCCAAGCACGAGGGTCCATGTCGCGATTAAACACGATCCCCACACACCGGTACTGCACACACGGAAAAATATGTCTCTCATTCTGGAACTTCGGGAAACTGGAGCCAAATTTCTGGCATTAAACTACGAGTATCTCGTATACAGTTATTGTCATAAATATCTGCACTTAAACTACGTACACTACGCAAAAATATGAACCTGAAGCCTTGGCAAGAGCGTCGAATTTTAGAAGTTTCGATCCTCTTTTTATGTTCGAAATTAAACACTAATTTCCTATTTTCAAACACGTAAAATCGTGTATCTGTTTGAAATAATTTTAGTTCAGATGTTTTTTATTTTACGTGTACCATACCGATTTTTAATGTTACGTGTATTTATAAAACTAATAGTTTTTTTTTATATTACGTGCATTATGTTTTTTAATTTTTAAACAGGACTTTGTCTCGAAAAACTAATGGCTTAAAGAAGACCACAGTGCCAAAATAACTATGTAGATAGAAAAAGTAAACCACGGGGTATTCAAGTATAAGAGCACGAAAGAGAAATTAGAACACGTAAATATGTGCACACTCCAGACACTTAATAACCCGCGCGGCATCGATCGCTCTCCGCGGAGGCGACACAAAGCGGCGTTAAGGTGCGGCCACACTGCCGCTTCAAAACGGTACGGTATCGCAGTAATGTGGCATTTCTAGGTGCAACCGCGTAGGGGAACATGCGGCAAAAATGTTACGAATATGATGCGTCACTGCGATTCCGTACCGCCTTGCGAATTTTGAGCAGCAGTGTGGAGGGCATGCGGCAAAAACCTTACGATGCCTCAGTCATTGAGATTCCGTACAGTGACCGTTTTTTGAGCATTGGTGCGATCGCAAGTTTTATTGTATTAGATACGAATATAATGAATATAAATTTTTTTTTTCTTTAATAGATGAAACTTAAATATTAGATCTAATATAAAGAAAACATATCGAAGTTTACCACCCCAGTTGAAGTGGCGAGTGGTTTAGGCATCAGCTGCGAAAGCTGAGGACGTGGGTTCAAATCACACCTCTGGCGTTCGTAAACTTTGGTAGTTTTTCTTTGGTATATAACATCTAATATTTTAATTTATATAAGGTCCTAATTTATTAGATGCAGATATTTTTACAGCTGATAGTACTCGGTCTCTGGAGTATATTAAACCGTGAAACATTATAGCTTTTACCATGTTTTTTTGGAGAAAACGGACAAACAAATTTGCTACGTAAAGACACCCTGTTTATGTGATTATTAAATGAAAACTGTTTGAACAGATTCTCGTACTTCTTTTACGTACTACTTAACTGGAACTGGCCACTTCACTTCGATAAATTAAATACTCGATTGTCAATGTCATGTTATTTTCCGTTGGATTGTGACATGACAGACAGTGTTATTGTGACATGTGATAATACACATGATGATTTTTTTTAGACGAAATTATAATTATTTTTTTTGTTAGGAAAATGAAATCAAAAAAGTTACATGAAAAGATTTCTTAATTTATATTTAAAGTTAATTATTTTAATGTAAAGTATCACGTGTTAAAATATCTGCAACTAATAAATTAGGACCTTATATACGTAGTGTTACTCTTTACTCGCTTTGGCACTTCACTACAATTGTGTACCATGTCCATTATAATTTAGCTTTGTGGAAGCCTTGCCATTTAAATTGTAACACGATACGCTACTATGTTTGATACTTTACTTTAGCAGCGGTGGGGTATGTATGTGATAAAAATAGCATGTCTTCGTCACAATTGTGTACCGTCTCTATTTTTATGCAGCGATGCGGAAAGTTTGCGATAAAATACGATGCTCAAGACACTGCGTTTATTGAATCGTCATCGCAGGTACGTGAAGCAGCGGTGTAGACGCACCTTAACAGCATAAAGCGGCATAAGGCGCTGCGATCCCTCGTAAAGCCTTTATTCGCGCCTTAAACAGTAAGCGTCAATAGTCAGCATCCCTTTTATGTGGCTCGGAACAGAAGCCGGCAAATATTTATAACCCCAATAACAAGCGAATCGACTTCACCCAATGCTCGAGAACAAACACACGGTTTTTACGAGTATGTAGATACGTAATAATGGTTGATGGTGACATATATTCGTATGAACGTATTTTAAGCTATACTTTACGCTTTAGTGATAGTTGTGTTGATGTTAGTGATAGTTATAAAAGTTATAATCAAGTTTAAGTAAAACGAACACCAACATCAGTAAATATAAGAGTGAGCGATTACAAAATAATAAACAAAACTTTTTTCTTTTGCGTTATTTGCTACCTGTCTGGTAAGATATCCCGCTTACTATGGAAAACTTATACAAGAGAAAACTTCATAGGTACCTATCAATATTTTCTAAGCTTCAAAGTTTCGAGTTCCTCCCATGTTTCTAAAACAATTTGTTCACTTAGCTCGCATGTAAGCTTCATTCTATTTCAAAGGGTTCTTCGTTATAAGAAAACCAATCTGAGGTCAGAGAAATGCGAGTCAGAACTTCCTTCATTAAGCACCCGCGAAGATCCCCCCCCCCTTACTATACCCCTCCCCCCCTCCACTATAGCCCCCACCCGAGCAATTGGCGCACTCGTAAATTGGCGTGTGTTATGTTGTGCGATATTATATATCACCGTGCACCGAATTTTATTAAAATGAACACAAAAGCGATGCACTGATACGTAATTGGGATATAAATTATTGCAGACAAAGGATAGTGAGTATTATTTTAATATATGCGCAAATTATCGCCTCATTCCAATGATATACAGCGTATAACAAAAACTGATAAAAACTGTAGATAAAAAATACTACTATTAAAAAACCTGGCTCCTGGTATGTGTTCAAAACCACGTTATTCCTATGTTAAAGGAAATATAGGTATGTA
Source organism: Thaumatotibia leucotreta (assembly GCA_025490895.1). Lineage (NCBI taxonomy): Eukaryota > Metazoa > Arthropoda > Insecta > Lepidoptera > Tortricidae > Thaumatotibia > Thaumatotibia leucotreta. The sequence continues at coordinate 11,878 of JALPQI010002873.1, read as the reverse complement.
ACAAAAAAAATATCTGGGAAATAAAACTACGATATAACTCGCTCGTTGACGGTAGTTTTAACTACACAGCATTTGCAATCGTTACAGAATGAAAACTCTGCTAAAACTATACGAATACAAAGGTAAAACGAGAGATTTTTTAATATGCATTGTCAAATCGTCACCCCCCTCAAATCGAATTTAAGCTTTCGTGAGACGTAATAACTATAAATACGAGTGTAATTAAACGGTAAACTCACGTGTATTAAGTCACTGCGCGCGACCTGTTTCGGAGACCTCGTCTCCGTTATCAAGCACTGAGCCCGCGTTCACGCCTGACTAATACATGTGAGTTTAATCGTTTATTTATATTTAAATACACCTGTAAAATTCACTATTAACTTATTTTATCTTCTTGGGATGCCTACTTAATAATACTGTAAAGGCGAAAGTTAACTTGTCTGTCTGATCTGTTTTCACGCCTAAACTACTGAACCAATTTACATTTGATGTCTAAAAGTTTGTGAGCTAAATTGTTTTATTATATTGAATTGTTTAATGTTATACGTTGATTGTGTATGACTCATAATAATTTAAATTAAATTACTGCAAACTTTTTGTTTAAGTAGTTACCGTATGCTGTTTGTTGTTTTCCACCGACGTGGTACAAAAAAAAAGATAAGAATGATATTTTCCCTTAATTTCTTTGGCCGTCTTTTCACCCGTGTTGCTAGAACCTTGACAAATATTTATCTCACAACTTACATGTTAGCTCGTTGAAATTCCAGCGACAAATCGTTCTTTAATACCTCGTTACTCATCGGATTACGGAATAGTTTCTAACGCCCGTGATTCATGGCCACAGCCGAGATCAGCGCTCTTTCACAAACTAAACATCCCTGATTGCTGAGCTTTTTCAGTATAATAGGGCCCTTCACTCCTTAAATATACTGTCTCTGTAATACAAAGTAAGATCAAAAGATTCATACAAGATCATTTAATATTAGGCCAATAATAATTTTGACAACATTATTTATGGACCCAACTTTAATGGATTCAAATATAACAGGATACTAAAAATACTTATGTAACTATTTAAGTTACGAGTAAATTTTATGAAATATACAGGGTGGCCAAAAGATAAGTGCACTCCCGCTGCCGACGAGGTTTTGGGAAACAGAATAAGCCCTTTAGGGTCTTTTTTCAGAAATAAGTTCAAGGTTCAGAAGTAGTAGTTATAAGAAGTTGCAAAACCTCACAGGTAACGAGAATACACTTATTTTTTGGTGATCTTGTATAGGTAGGTAGATGGGTAAAAAATCCTTTATGTGCGTATAATTTAGTTAACGTTATTCCCGGCAATGCTATCACATAACATTTTCCGGAATCCAAACTATTCTGTAATACTGATTGTTTTGAAAATCAACTAATGTAGAAATGTAGGTGTTTTTGGGAAGTATCTAGATAGTATATTTAAAAGTGATTCGGAACTGACAATAAATACAAAAACCATAACGCCGAAACACGCCTACATAAACGAACGCCTTGGTATTTAAATCGAATAGTTTACATTACACTGTCAATTGATTAGGGGACAATACAGCAAGTTACTCGTATCTGTCGTGGAAGAATCGTAGACATCTGGCGATGCCCCGATATATACGTAAAGAACAATTGATGCGTCACACTCACACATTACAGCGTCACGAGTCACCCCGCACGCCGCGTCATCTTACACGACCCACCACGAGCAATTTATGCGTCACCCGCTACGCGTCAGGCGTCGCGCCGCCCTACGCGTCACCGCGCGTCACGCCACGCGTCACAGAGCGTCACACGTCACGGCACATCGTGGGATCTTAGACCGCTCGCTCCCGAAACACACGCGATTGATTATTTCGGAACCATCCCTTATAATGATTTGATGAAGCAGTGATAGTTGAAGTCTAGTTTTGTTGTAAAAAGAGGAACAGAAATGGTGGTGTTGTATTTGACTTTATCATTACCATCATCATCATCATCGTTTGAGCCGAAAGACGAGAAGAATCTCTACAACTAATTTGTTTGTGTACGAGTATTCCATTAAAGTATAAGAATGCCATAATCGCCACGCTTGGCACGCGGGTTGGCGATTGCAGTGTACCGCAATTATAAGGATGCTGCTGTCCACCTGTGGTATTAAACCTATTACTGTACATATTAGAGTACAATACGGGTACTTAATAAACCGATTCTCAAATACTTGAGTCGTGAAATAAATTCAGTCCGTGCGGAGACGTTCCATTGTTTCAGCCCGTATTTAATTAACTGCACTTGCACTAGGCACTTGACGTTTTATGAGGATAATAAAGTTCTATGTATTGATTTTCAATGTCCCATTGTAGATTCAACAGAATATAATTTAGTCAAGTTTGTTATGAGTGCAGTTCATTTCATTATTGTATGTGTGTTAGAGTGAGCCAAACAAAACAATTGTGAAATTGGATTAATCCTAAATTGACTCATTATAAAACCGAGTTAGATTCAGTGGTGCGTACCATTTGTTTTCATAACAATACAAGGCTCGGCTAAGGCTGTTCCTAAAATTAATAAACGTTATATGAATGCGAATGACTTGTTGTTTTTGCGCGGTTTCATTTTGGTGCTCGCGACAATCGCTACGCGGGCACTAAGCCCGTGTGAAACCGATTAAAAACTGCTAAAAATGCAGCCGTTTATTCAGAAAAAGCTATTTCCGAGGAATTAGTGCGCTTCGGACGGCAAAGGATTTTTCGGCTGAGTGCCCCCGCGCCACCCCCGCCCCCCCGCGCGCCGCCGCCGCCCCCCCCCCGCCGGCGCCCGCGCGCCATTACACTCGCAAACAATACTCATCCCCCGCTCAACACTGTTAATAGTTTGTTAATAGTATCAAATACACACGGTTTTATGCCGCTTTGTAACCTCGTCGCTATTGTAGTGGTACTCGACGGAGTTCTGGAGTATATCGTAATTAATTACACAGCTGCCGAATAGGACGTTTATTAGCTTAGCGGTCATCCATCTTGCGTACTAATACTACATAATGCTACGTTCACATGGTTGCCAAACGCCAGCTCGACGCAGATTTAGCTTAGAGCGATATGTTACCATTCCCAATGTGTTGTGTAGGCTCGCCAAGCAAACTGTTGTTGTAAATTGGCGTTAAATGAAGGAGGGCTGAGTAAACTAGATTATCTACCGCGAAACATGATCGACGTATCACACCTCACTGTCACATTTATGTACGAATTTACAAGTGCGAAAGAGCGGCAACACGCCAAACTTGCAATCGTGATTCGCGGTGATCCTTCTGCGTTTAGTTACTCCGAACAATTAAATATCATTGGAGACTGACACCAATCGACGGTCGGTAAGTTCCCACGGTTAGGGAAATTAAGGCGTGTATAGTGGATCTTTTTTTTAAAGTCCATAAACTTGATACTTCCTGATCTGGATTTGCTTGAGTTCATTCGAATCGTGATAATAAAAAATAATATCCACTTTTTTTTCACTACTACACGTTTTCTGTACGAACTTACTACGGGGCGTTACGGAAATTTGGGAACCTGCTTTATTAGAATCAAATCAACTCATTCTGATTCTGAGCCCAAGTAAGTCCAGGATGTTTAGACAAGTTGTCAATCGCTAACGCTTAGTACCGTATCGTTTCCCTCTTTGTCACTTTTTCATATTAGCGCGACAAAGACAGTTAGCTGTCATTCGTTTACGATTGACGATTAAGCGTTAGCGATTAGCAACTTGTCTAAGCTCCCATATCTTCTTGTCTAAGCTCCCATATCTTTTTTTTAAAAGCTTGGGTACACAGAGATAACTAAATATTAAACATGACTAAGGAACAAATATTTTTGTGATAATGATAAAGGAGATGCTCTTACTGAAGAACAAACTAGCCTGTAAAATGTAAATAAGTGTCTAGCATTCAATACAGAAATATTTTTACCTTTTATTTTTAACATATTTTGCTTTGCAGATTGAATACCCATGTAGTTAGGCACGGTTAGCATGAATGCCGCGTCCTGTTTGCTAATGCAGAGCTGCGGTGCGAGTAGAGTAGGTACACGTCTCGGGGAATTCGTAATATCGCTCCTAGCTTTCATTTCTAATGCAGGGGAGTACTCCTCAGAACTAGGTAGGACACAATATTTATAATTTAGTCTGTTTGTCGCCTTGTACCTGTAATACAAGCGTTGCTAGGTTGATTTGTATAAGTTGTCCCAAATATTTATTTATATACGTCACCTCTTATTATAAGTGAAATTTACTGGTTATCATAGTACATAAATATTAATGGTGAGCAGAAAATCTCGCACATCCTGGCCAAAGTCAGACAAAAATCATCACGTTCCACGGGCGTCATTTTGTTCAATATTGCCTTTACAAATCGTGATGTAATCCGTATTATCTTCTTACCCTTCTATGCTTGAAATGGCGATGGATTTTCTAGTGGTGTAGCTTAAATGAAAATACTAAATATTCGTTTTATGTTTTGACTCCATCACTGTTTCACACATTTGTATGCAAAATATTTTATAAGAACTGATTTTACAAATCAAAAAGCAGATATTGTGTAAGTATTCTACAATATACTAAATATTAGATTATTTAAGTATATTGTACGATTAAGTACGAATCCCTAGGGCTCGGATGAGAATCCTTGACCTCTACAAGTTCAACGCTAAATACGTGTTGAGAAACCAAAGTAAATCATATCCAGTTCAATATCGTGTCGAAATAAATGGCTTTTTGAGTCTCAGCAATTGCGTCCTAATCCGGCTCGCCGGCCGGCCGTCCGACCCGGACCGGTCCGGCACGTTCGGGACACATTTACTATAATTTAGAGGAGCCGCGGCGCCGGGTGTTGTCCGGCGTCCGGCGTCCGGCGTGCGGCTCGGCCAGAAATTAAAGTGCGATGCCGCCGTCAAATGGATATTTATGGAGCGCGTGCTTCATTCTAGTGGCTTGAGAGCGACTAAACTAGATGTAGATGCCGCAGTTCACGCAAAATAGGCACGGTGGATGTCGATTTGCTGACAAGCCAACTCAAATTAACTACTGAACTACACCCGCGGTCGTAAAATACAGGTCAGTTGTTGATAATTTTAATTGCGAGTACTAAAGATTCTGATTTCAAATAACATTTTTTTTTTATTAGTGCAGTCATTCAAGCATTATTGCTCCGATTTTTTTTACTGTGAACCGAATTGCATACAATTTTGGAATTAGGTTCATCTTACCCTTAACTTCAAAAGTGAAAATGATTTGAACTCCGCAACCACCCTGGGGGTGGTTGCCACCCCTTCTCGGGGGTGAATTTCTTTTTTTGCTAAATAAGCTCGAATATCGATAGAAGGCCTAATTTTAAGCAAAACATCATCCATAAAATTTTTCAAAAAATCCAATAGTTTTCAAGTTATTGGTAATTGAAAATTCGCAATTTTTCCACGTTTTTCATCGGTTTTTTGCAAATATCTTCAAAAATATAAGTTATATCGAAAATTTTTCAGAAACAAAATTGTAGCAGGTAAAACAATGAACAATTTGGTTTTTTATAAACTATTCTAGGTGCAATATTAAGCTAGATATTAAAGATCAAAACCGTTTTTTATTTTGTCTGAAATTTAATCGTTGTGGTCAATGCCATCTGGCGGCGAGCAGATGCATTTTATGCATTCTAATATAAAAGGGTTTTATAGTGCTTGAAATAAGTTTTAAAATGAGTACTATTAACAGTCTTTTGCACGTAAAATAAGTGAGCTGTATTGCAAATAAGGGGAGCATCTAATGTTTTTTCTTTTAAATGAATGGGTTTCATAAGTGCCATTTCCACCAAAATTAAAATTAATCGTATTCCGCCTAGAATTAACTTTACTATGAAGAGCTTGATAGATAGTATCAGTTTGGCTGCTTCAGAACACACAGTTTTCAAAAAAGTCACGATTCAAAAAAATAACTAAATTTAAAATTTTTAAACATCCCACTTTCTTTTCATAATATCTCAAAAATGACGGCAGATACGCATAAAAGTGTATGGAATAAATATTTACGTATTTTTCTGACAAACAATTTGTTGTTTTTGTTTTTTTTGTCAAACATAAATTGACAGAGTTGTGATTGTTTAAAGAGCGCGTGGCAGCGCAATCACAGCCTCTCTTAAGCCCTTTAACCCTTCACCGTTTTCGAAAACGGTTTTTTACTATATATTGCAATGAAGGATGTTGTAGCTCTCTTAATTACCTTTACAATGGTTTTTAACCAACTTCAAAAAAGGAGGAGGTTTACAATTCCACGAAATCTTTTGTTTTTTTTTTATATATGTTCCCCGATTACTCTAAGACGCGTGGACCGATTTAGAAAATTCTTTTTCTGTTTCAAAGGGTATATACCTTTTAGTTGGTCCCATTGTCATCGGGTCCAGATCTGATGATGAGATCCTGAAGAAATCGAGGGAACTCTTCAAATGTTGTAGGCACACATGACATTTTTCATTTATTTTCGAAGACTAATCAAGTATTTACGTATAGTCAAGAACGTCTTAAGTTGGTGATCTGATGATGGAAGGTACAACTCCTTAGCGATTAGGTGTTGGGAGATATTTCTTTAAATTTAACATGTTTCATGTATTTTGGAAGCTAGTCGAGTATTTGCCTTTAGGTGGTCATAGTCTCGTGTTGGTGAGCTGATGATGGAAGGTATATCTAACTTCTTAATGATTAGGAGTTGGAGGATAATTCTTTGAATTAACAAATTTCATACATTTTCGAGATCTATTCAAGTTTTTGCGCGTAGTAGTTATCGTTTCATGTTAGTTAGCTGATGAAGGAAGGAACAACTCCTTAACGATTAAGAGTTGGGGGATGATTCTTTTGAAGGTATTCGAGTATTTGCGTTTAGGTGGTCATAATCTCATGTTGGTGAGCGATGATGGAAGATTGACATTCCTTAACGTGTAGGGGTTGGGGTATTATTCTTGGGGTATAAGAGTGTGGAATAATAATTAAATCCTTTTCATTTTATCAAAAAAAAATCACATTTTTTGTCAAGGGGTAGTTTTCAAGGGTTGAAAGGGGGTTAAAAATGTGATAATTATTATAGAGAATATAAAATATTATTTTCTCTATACTTAAATCTTTTTATGTCATAGGTACCAAAGTATTTTTGTGGTTTTTTCAATTTAGGGGTTGTTTGCAAGGATTGTAAGATTTTCAAGGATTTAAAAATGATTTTAATATGAGGTAATTATGTTAAAAATTACTTTACGATTTCACCACTTACTAACTATTAGACATGTTTTCTAGCGATAAAATGGTTTAATGTAATTTCTTCCATTAAGGGGTTGTTTACACCCCTTAAAAATAATAGGCGGAGTTCAGATCATTTTCACTTTTGAAGTTAAGGGTACGATGAGCCTAATCCCAAAATTTCATGCAAATCGGTTCACAGTAAAAAAAATCGGAGGTAATACCGTATTTTTCGCTTCAATGACTGCACTATATTTAAGATGTTATAGTTTGTATTACGTACTTGCTCTTGTGTGCTTGTTCTATAAATATAGAATGTTATTAAAAAACACAACGCCAAAATAAATACTGCATTAAATAAAAACAGCAGAGCGAATACTAAAGTACGTCACAAAATTTAAGTTGCAGTTGTGGAAATTTAAATTTCCAAACAAAAAGTCTAGTTGAAATCTCATTTTATTCAGTTCACAAGAAGATCAATCCCTATAAATCTGATTTGTAAGACATATCTCGTGATTACAGCCGAGCATGACGTGCTGACTGTATGTGCGACTGGGAGCTGGCATGTGTCCAACTTTGTGATATCAAAGACGAGTTATAACTGTCTTAAATTTCCAATAGGAAGCGGATTTGGCTGCAACAGATCATGTGCCATGCGATATCGAACTGTGATGACGTAACTAATCTAAATATGTTTACCTATCTGTTAGACAACCTAAGTTATTTACTTTTGGAAGTAATTTCGATTTCAAGATATTTCTAAAGGGTTTTAGAAATATCTTGAAGTCAATCCCTATAAAAGACGAGAAAAATCTAAATTACTTCCAAAACTAAATGTAGTTCTTACAATAATAATGTAAGTATTATATGAAACTTTAAAATATGACGAATAGAACAAAATATGACAATCGAAAAATAACTATGTTTATGTAAAGCCGGGCTTTAGAAATATCTTGAATTCAATTATTGAACCCAGTTAGATTGAAATACTCAAAACAGAGTGACGGCAAGAATTTCCGAGTGGGCTCATATCGGGGGACCTGGATATAATTCGCAGTTCCGAAGTATTAGAAAGCAGAAAAAGTAAATTTTACCATTTGATTATTGAAGATTGATGAGGGACAGCAATGTCATCATAGTGAACACACTATACTGCAATCGCAAACCTGTTCGGCGTGGCGATTATTACTTCGCAAGGGAAAAGCCTATGCCCAGCAGTGAACTGAAAAAGGCGGATGATGATGATGATGAATAGAAAAGTACCTAACCATGGATGTTCCACTGCTATACGATAACCCTATGATTTAAATACCCATCACGACTACGTGGGTCATTCTCGCAAAAAATACGATCAAGGAAAAGTTCGTTCCAATGTGCGCGAGGGTCGGGACCTCACAAAAAGTAAATTTACTGTCTTTTCTTACAATCCGGCCAAACATGTACATACTTAGTATATTTTATTGTGTTCTGACATAAAGATATTGGGTCATAAAGCGAGGGACGGAGGGTCCGGAGGTAATTAGGCAGAGTTGAACGGGGGTTCCGTCTGATAAGTGGACACTTGGACAGTCTTCGTAATAAGGGTGACAATGCGGGCCAAGCCTTGAGTTACAGTGGCGCGTCACGCCACGCACTTGTGACGTGCTCGTAAGTATAGTTATGATTTAAACGAGTATAGTTATGAAGTATAAACAAAAACATGCGTTATGTTCACAACGACCTGAATTCTTTACTTGAGAGTATCTCTGCTTGCAATTTTTTGTTTTGTATCTGGTACCGTATTTACAAATCGTCGCTTAATAACCACAACGCAACGCTTTAATTGAGCTTTACCCGAGTCTAGGTGACGACTCAGCTTTTTTGCACATCTTAAAGTGAAAAAATCCTCATAATCATTATCCTCACTCTTTCAATAAATCATCGCATCAAAAATGTATCTATATAGGTAAGTAACTAATAGTACGTAACGTAATAATCCGCGACTAATCATAAATGAAGTGGCTACGTCGATGGATTTAATCGAAAAAGTCGTTTCATTTCGATTATAATACGGGATGAGATTTGTGTCTACGGAGGCCAGTGCACGGAACTATTAGCCGGCGACGACGACGACCGGAGACTATTAAAGGCTCCGCCTCCGATAGCTGAATGATGAATGAGTGATAAAAGGTTTTTGCCGACGCCGACTCCCGAACGGCGCTAATTTCGGCTTGAAATTCTTCCCATATTTGTATTTAAATAAGATAAATACTTTTTTCACGAGTTAATATCTATTTATAAGCCATTTGGTACCGTAAATAACATTTTAGCCTTATAAAACTTCTTTCAAAATCATGTGCATGTTACGCCATAAATAACCCCACATACATAAAACACAACCATTAGTTCCAGTCAGTTCCACATTCGAGAATCGCTAATTTTGAGCATCTTCTCTCCTTAAGTACCTCAACGAAATCATGCATAATTTAGTTATAAGATTATAACATCAGAAAATGCAGGGGAGCTAGCATACCTCGTACTTGACAGCAACTCGCTTTTAATCAATGTTATCGAAAAGATACGAGCGCGCGGCCGTTTGTTGCTATGATGAAACACAAGGATGTGTTAAGGCCGAGGAACGATGAGATAAGATGCAAGCAAGAATAGTTCTGGATATATGGTTGTGATACGTATGTTTGTCTATAAAGAGAGCCTTTTTTGATACCTTGAAATCGAATCAACAAAAAATTTGTAAAGGCAGAAATTAACTGCAAATAATATGTTGAGTCGTAGTATCGGACGAGACTCCAATAAATGCGGCGCCGTATCGATTCGCAACTTCGATAATTGTCTCCCGGCACTGAATTAAACTTATTAAAGTAGTTGTCCGGTGCATCCGGACAGTCCGGACACCGAACACCGGACAGCGGACAGCGGGCACAGGTAATCAATGCCTCCATCAGGCGGAGCCAATTTGCTGAGGTCCGCGGCGCTTCTGATTGTCGCTGCGATAGACAAACAGACAATATTGATTGTGGTGACGCTGTTATTACGAGAACTCAGGGAAGGGATAGTAGGTACATACAGTTCACTATTTTGCTCAAAGATTAAATGGAAGAGATCCCTCCCTTACAGGGATAAGTTTGCCTTTGTACCTGTTCGAATTGTTATGTGTATTTTTTTACCTGTTTTATGTGTACAATAAAGAATTTGCATAGGTACATAAAAGACACGTTTTAATTTTTCAATACCCAATTAACAGTATCGGTCAGGCCCCAATTTCACCATCTTGACAAGTGCTACAATTGTAAATTTACTGGTTCTCCAATCGGGGCCGGGCGTCTATAGGCTACAGTTACCGCTTACCATCGGAAGGGCCGTGCGTTTGTTTGCCACCAACATAAAATGTAGTGCAGGAACTTTAATAAAACAACAGTGAATAACTACTTTTTTGCGTAGGAGAATTACAATTGTCACAAAAACATGACAATTGTAGCGAAATTCCGACATAAGCCGAACCTCATGTCAAGATTTTAATGAAAATTGTACTGAAACCTTGCGACAATTGTCACGGGTTTCGGAAAATAAAAAGTAGTTTATTAAGGATATAAAAACGTTGTTAGTAATAATTTTATGTTGGTGGCAAACAAGAACATGAACCTTCCGATAGTAAGCGGGAGCCGTAGCCTACGGAGGCCTATGACGTCAGTAACAGTGATATTTTACAATTGTCACACTTGTAATTATGGTGAAATAGGCCACAGATAAATGTTTGTTGTGGTTTGTTTTTTACTGGCAATCTGAAAATAGGATAGTGAGATGTTAAGAATGTTTACGAACGAATATTTAATTTAATATAACCATTATATAACTGAATTAACCAAAAAAGTAAGGAATGTAGATATTTTCTTCGGTTACCGCGAGAATTACACATGAAATAAAACTATGAAATCGGATAAACTCGCGTATATTAACTAATTTTAACTTCATTCCGACGTTTCGAACACTTTACAGGGTTCGTGGTCTGCGAATTCGAAACGTCGGAATGAAGTTAAAATTAGTTAATAGATGCGAGTTTATCCGTTTTCATAGTTTTATTTTAAAGAATGTTAATTAGCCAGTTAATTGTAGAATTGATGTATAGAAAGTATACAAGCAAGTTTAATTGAAATGCATCCATTAGACGTAGAACATCGGTAGGTGATCTAATTAGGCTAATTGAGCGGCGGACGGCTGTCGACGGTGGACGTCGCTGACTCGCCGTCAGTCCGGGGACATATCTGCATAATATCATTATACAGGCGGGGCGGGAAAATCGTTTTTCTTTTGGTTAGTTGATTTATTTATTATGGAGAATTCTTACACAAATCGACCTAGTCCCATGCTAAGGTCAATTAAGGCTTGTGATGTGGGTACCAGGTACCAGGCGACGATATATGTAATAGATAGATACATATAGATAGAATGTATTATGAAAACACAAATCAATCATTTATTTTTCCTTAGTAGTCATACTACTTCGGATGTCATATCGTCCATTAAATACAAAAGCGACACAAGTCAAAAATTTACTTTTTACAGGGGAGCTGTTTAAAGATTTTGTATTCGTTTTTTGTTCACAATATTTTTTTACAGCATTAATA